>JASVEL010003921.1:0-123805 GCA_032618575.1 Nicotiana noctiflora
TTTCGTTGTTAGATACTCCTTACACATAGAGCCACAGTTGTATTTCTCTTTTAGTCTGTGTTACCGTGGGGTTCTGGATCTTGGTAGTGTTTTATTTATTGTGTGACGGATGTATGTGCCAAGCGGCACGGATTACATATCTTTTTATGCTATTTTCCGTTGTTTCTTATTTAAGTGTTTATAACTTGTATCTTCCGCAACGTGTTAGGCTTACCTAGTCGTGGGGACTGGGTGCCATCACGACATGTTCACAAATGGTGTACTAGGGTCGTGACAACGGCCATCTCAATATATGAAGACACATATCTATGTCTATAATATATAAGTATTTAAGTAGGTAATAGGATATGATTAAGTATAATGCCTGCGGCGTGCAGCCCGCTCCAATACATATACCGCTGCGGCGTGCAGCCCGCTCCATTTAACATCGACGACGCTCACTGGGGGTGTATACAGACTTCGGAGGGGCTCCCTAGGCCCAAGCGCTATGATACTGCGGCGTGCAGTCCGATCTATACATATATTACTGCGGCGTGCAGTCCATTCCAATATATATATATGCATATATAGCTATACTGCTGCGGCGTCCAGCCCGATCCCATAATATACACCAAGCGCAATAATGTGGGCAGATTCAGACTCCGAAGGGGCTCCTACAGCCCAAGCGCAATAATACTGCGGCGTGCAGTCCGATCCAACACATATACTGCATGTATATTACATGTACATTACATGTATATTACTGCGGCGTGCAGTCCGATCCAATATATATACTGCTGCGGCGTGCAGCCCGATATAATATAGGTATATATATATAATACCTCATAATGGGTCCTCGACCTTATCCCAGTCAGTATATACTTGGCCTCTCAGGCCCAATATAATATATCACAGTGGGTCCTTGACCCTGTCTCAGTCAATATAGACTTGGCCTTTCAGGCCCAATATAACATCTCACAGTGGGTCCTTGACCCTATCTCATCTCAATCGGTATAGACTTGGCCTTTCAGGTCTGCTCAGCCTAGAACAGGGAATTCCACCCTAGATAATCTCTCTCAATGTACACATCTAGTACGGGCTCATATTATGCTATACAGCTAGAGCTGCGGCTGAGTTTTTGTTTCCAACACTGTTCTCCTAAGTTCATTTCTGCTATTGTGGTTTGCCGGGAGAGTTGGTTCTGAAATTTGGAGTATTTTGGGACACTTAGTCCCTAAATGAGAACTTTAAAGTTAGAAAATGGTCCGTAGCCGGAACAGTGTTAAGACGACCTCGGAACGGAAATCCGATAGTTCCATTAGCTCCGTTAGGTGATTTCGGGGTTGGGAGCGCGTTCAGGAATGTATTTTGGAGGTCCGTAGCTCAATTAGGCTTGAAATGCCGAAGGTTGAAATTTTGGCGAATCCGAACGATAGGTGAGATTTTAATCCGGGGGTCGGAATGGAATTCCGACAATTTCTGTAGCTTCGTTATGTGATTTTGGATATGTCCGCAAATTTTCATGTCATTCGGACGTCGTTTGGTCGGGTTTTAGATCGAATGTGCAATTCGGAAAGTTTTAAGAAATTTAGGCTTGAATTCGATGTGAATTATGGGTTTTGATGTTGTTAGACGAGTTTTTATGATTGGAATAAGTTCGTATCATGTTTTGAAGTAGGTTGGTGGTTTTCATTGGGGTCCCGGGGGTCTCGGGACGAATCCGGGGGTCCAATCTGGCTAATTCATGCATTTTGGAAATGCTGTTAACTGCTGGTGTGTGCTGCAGACGAATGCTCTATGCGAGCGCAATGGGCTAATGCGATCGCATAGAAGGTTTCGAAGAGGCCGAGTATTTGTTCTATGCGATCGCGGGCATAGATATGCGATCGCATAGTTTTGGAAGGTTGTGCTCTGTGATCACGTAGTGTATAGAGAAGAGGGGTCCCAGGTCCAGCTTTTGTCCTATGCGATCGCGGAGCAGGGTATGCGATCGCATAGGTATATTTTTGGTGAGCATTGCGATCGCATTGAGGACTATGCGATCGCATAGAGTAGTTTGGCGAGGGTCAAAATTTGTTCTATGCGATCGCAATAGTATTCATGCGATTGCATAGAGTAAAAATGTCTGGCGGTGACTTTAAGTCCAGAACATTTCCGCCGCGACCCCATAAGCAAAAACGCCATTTTTGAGCTCCAAGAGAGGGAATTGAAGGGGAAACGCTGGGATATCATCGGGAAATCATCGGGGGTAAGTTTCTTGACCTTATTTCGTTGGTTTATCATGAAATCCGTGATTATTTCAATGAAAATGGAAGATTAAAGGTGGGTTTGAGCCCTAGGCCTAAATTTTAGAAAACCTTTGATTTGAATGGGAAAACGGAGTCTAATTTTGATAAATTTTATATGCACGGACTCGTATTGAGATAAGGAACCCGAATATATAATTTTTGTGATTTTTCGATAAGCATATAGAAAGTCGGGTTTTGGCAACTTGTGGATTTTGGTGTATTTTGAGTTATTTTGATTGGGTAATGCCCAATTGGCCTATTTTGATGTGATTCTATTGATTTTTATCATAAACTACACCTATGGAGGCCGACATTCGCGGCAAGAGAGTTATTTCTTAGCGGTTTTGTACCGGAGTCGAGGTAAGTGGCTTGTCTAACCTCGTGTGGGGGAATTTTCACCCCTTGGATATTATGTGATAGTTTAAATGCCTTGTACGCGAGGTGACGGGCGTGTACATACGTTGGTTGTTGAACACATACTTTATTTAAAATGTTCGATGAGTGATATTCCTGTCTTTAGTTGTTAATTTGATATTTTACCCGGTAGTAGTTAGAAAAGCACGATTAGGTAGTACTTAACTGTTTAGTTGCCTAATTGTCTTATTTGAACTTCTTGATAATTATTGGCACTATTTTTCGGTGAAGTTATAATTAAGCATAATTTATTCTCTCTGTGTATTCCTTTATTTGCTGTGCTTGTGGACTGCGGGTTCGATTCCCGGAGACCCATGGCTGTGGGTTCGATTCCCAGAGACCCGGTGTGATATTGGTAGGGACTACGGTTCGATTCCCGAGATCTTGAGTTATTGGTAGGGACTACGGGTTCGATTCCCGAGATCCTGAGTTATTGGTAGGGACTGCGGGTTCGATTCCCGAGATCCTGAGTTATTGGTAGGGACTGCGGGTTCGATTGCCGAGATCCTGAGTTATTGGTAGGGACTGCGGGTTCGATTCCTGGAGATCATGAGTTATTGATTATTTATTGAGACATGGGCTGCAGGTTCGATTCCCGGAGACCCAGAGGTACCGTCGAGGGGACTGTGGGTTCGATTCCCACAGGTCCTGGACTTGTTTTATTGTGTTGGCTATTTGTTGTTAGCTTAATTGTAGACGATTGCAGTAATCATCTTATTGTTGTTATGTCGAAAATTATTATCATTTAAACTGCTTATTATTGTTATTATCATTATATTATTGTTTCTCAGTAGGGCCCTGACCTTCCTCGTCACTACTCCATCGAGGTTAGGCTTGGCACTTACTGAGTACCGCCGTGGTGTACTCATGCTACTCTTCTGCACACTTTTGTTGTGCAGATCCAGGTACATCAGAGCAGGCTCGTGCTAGGTGATTCCGCAGCTTTCTGGGAGACCTTGAGGTATGATCTGCTACGTCCGCGGATCCGGAGGCTTTCCTTCTATTCTAGTAGTACTAGTTGGCATTTTTCCTTCATTTTGTTGATAGATACTCTTTACACATAGAGCCACAGTTGTATATTCTCTTTTAGTCTGTGTTACCGTGGGATTCCGGATCTTGGTAGCATTTTATTCATTTTGTTGATGGATATATGTGCCAAGCGGCACGGATTACATATCTTTTTATGCTATTTTTCCGCTATTTCTTATTTAAGTGTTCATAGCTTGTATATTCCGCAACGTGTTAGGCTTACCTAGTCGTGGGGACTGGGTGCCATCACGACATGTTCATGATTGGTGAACTAGGGTCATGACAAATTGGTATCAGAGCTCTAGGTTCATAGGAGTCACGGGACACAAACCGGTTACTTAGAGTCTCGCTGATCGATACGGAGACGTCTGTATTTATCTACGAGGGGCTATGTAACTGTTTAGGAAACTTTTTATTTCTTTTGGATTCCTTGTCGTGCGACATTTTTGGCATCAAAATCTAAATTATTGCTTTTTATTCTCGCACAGATGGTGAGGACACGAGCTACTCGCGACGATCAGGTACCCGCGCCCCCTGTTGCCGCCGTCAGAGGCCGAGGCTGAGGTAGAGGGCGAGGACGCGCTCGAGGTGCAGCCACAGCACCCGCGTGTGCTGCCGCTGAGGTGCCACTAGTGGATCAGGTTGGAGCGCATGCACCTGGTACACCGACTACAGCTGCTACTACTCCAGCACTCCAGGAGACCCTGGCCCAGTTCATGAGTATGTATACCACTTTAGCTTAGGCAGGGTTGCTTCCTCTCACTGCAGCTACATCTTAGGCCGGGGGAGGAGCCCAGACTCCCCCAAACACTACAACTGAGCAGCGAGTGCCAGTGGGACAGGTCCCAGAGATTATTTTTATGCCTCCTGCCGCCCCAGCACAGCCCGGAGGTGGGCCAGCTGCCTCCGAGGACAAGCAGCGTAGGTTGGAGAGGTTCAAGAAACATGACCCTCCATTGTTCAGTGGTATGGCTACAGATGATGATTTGGTTTTCTAGAGGAGTGTCACCGTATTCTTCGTACCATGGGGATAGTCGAGACCAGCGGGGTTTCCTTCACTGCTTTTCAGTTTCGTGGGGCCGCTTATGATTGGTGGCGCATGTATGAGTTGGATAGTCCGGAGGAGTCTGCTTCATTAACCTGGACGCAGTTTTTAGATCTATTTTTGAGGGAGTTTGTTCCCCACAGCCTTAGGGATTCTTGGTGCTCGGATTTTGAGCAGTTGCGACGGGGCTCCATGTCAGTATCAAAGTATGCTATCAGTTTCACCCGTCTAGCCAAGCATGCACCGGCCTTGGTAGCCACGGTTCGGGAGAGAGTGCGAAGATTTATTGAGGGCTTGATTCCGCCTATCCGATCCAGCATGGCCAGAGAGTTGGAGACAGATATATCTTATCAGCAGGTAGTTAGCATTGCCGGGAGGATCGAGAGTATGCTCCCTAGAGAGCGGGGAGATAGAGAGGCCAAGAGGTCTCGTGAGTCGGGCCATTTCTCTGGTGCCCGCACTTGAGCAGCCGGTCATTTTGGCAGGGGTTATTCCGGTCGTCCAGTTCATTCAGCATTGCCAGCAGCCAATAGTACCCATCTTACTCAAAACACTGAAACTCCTTTCCTGCTCATCCGAGCTCTTTATATCACATTTATTGACCAAACTGTGACATTGGTCCTTACATCAAATTTCATACTACTCACTGCACCCACGTGACGATATACGATACACACAATTTCCATCATAGCTCTAGAACTGACGATAGGCTAATACTTCATCACATAAGACCTTCCATTTAACTCACTACAGAAGAGCTATAACAACATACGGCGAATTCTCATAGACATCGAATATGCCAATATCTAAGTAGTGGTCCAAGCCACCATAACCCTTCCCAAGATCTGCCTACTCATAACAGGCCCCTAACAGACGAATACTTCAGAATAACATCAATCACTGCGGCCGACAAGTCTCAATTGCACCGCCACAAATCACATGCATAACTCAATCACGTTGCATGAACCGATCATTGACATCAATATGCCAACTCAGCTATGGCTAATCAATCTACTTCCTTCTAGTTTAACCTGGATTGCCTTAGAAATGTTAATATCACCCTTCAATACCTAACTTATTCCAACTGCACTCACCCCGAGTGACCTTAAATCATAAGGCCATGCTATCTCCAGAACGACGACCATTTCATGTCTCTCAAATACTACACCACAAGTCAAAACATCATAGATAGTTTTGTGCCTTTCTTCATAAGTTGCTTCAAACGCTTGAGCCTTAACTGTACTTATAGACTCAGAATTATCAGGCACCACACTTTACCTCTTGAATTCACTAGGACCGCTATTGAGAACCATCCGGTTCTAACTTGCCCCAGTACGCAACCAACTCTACTGAATTTCTTTATAACATATGAATACCCTCTCGATAAAGCACCCAGCGGAATCACTTCCCGCGAAGCCTGCACCTATACAAGGCATAAATCATGAATTTTCCCTCAAATTTGAACATGAGCCAGTAAGGCTAAACATAACATGCATTCAACAATACATATACTCAAATTACCACACATGGTCCTTTTCCCGTGGCTGCAATAACCCATTAATACGCTAGTATCCAGAATTCACGTAGGTAATTAGCCATGCGACCCAAATCATAAGCGGTGAGACTCTCCCACTAGCTCAAAGCCACTATTACACGACTCTCGAGCACATTAGAAACATTCACTCAAGTCATCTACTCTTATTCAACTGCAATTCACTTGAACCGATGAACATAAACACTTGTGCCTTATTAGCACTCTGACCCCATAGGGTATGACCTCATTCCAATACAACCAAACATTACCCCGCTCCATGCACCAAGCATTCTCTACCAACGACACCTTAAAACATACTATGATTCTCACACACCTACGAAGCACCATGTAGCCCTTGTTGAATATTTCCCTGCTGATAAAAAAATGTAGAGTTTATTAGGGACATAGGAACATCCAAAGTCCCAACATCATGCCATACGAGCCTCAACTCTTGCCCATCCGCAAGTTTTCAAGAACTTTTGAATAGCACCTAAATACATCGCAGGCCAAATCTGATATGACACACGCCCCATAATTAGATCGTTGATAGTGAAATCCATTCACTTGACACGAAGCCTTAAGATACATCTTGTTAATCCATGACAATGGCCTTTATCATTTGTACATCTTCATCATAAGACAGTCCAAGATATTCATTTGGTACATGACCTTCTTAAGATAGTTAAACTCATTTTCCCCAGTATCTCTGCTGGCTGAATCCTTCGCCAAATAGATATCTCATATGAACCATATAGTCTTCATTACCACCAACTATCTTTAGTTCCACATCCACCTTGTGATTCTATCATTACCGTGATGATTGGGCAGTTAAGTAAACCTTCTCAAGACCGTACTTATCAACCGAATGTCTGAACCTAGTGCACACCCATGTGCACAATTGAAGATTTCTCAATTCTCTTGCATTATCGATATGGATGACACGCGGCAACAATGGTTGAGTAAATTCTTGACTCCCATGAAATCCCTCTGCAGCATCACAAACCGTCGGCACATACTTGATACCGAGCGCACAAATTTCAATACACGAGTGGATGCAAAAGAACGTATGACATAGGCTCCAACTGAATAAATGGCGCACGATAAGGAATTCAAAGAATTGAAGAGTTTCCTAAGCAGTTACATAGCCCCTCGTAAATAAATAGAGACGTCTTCGTATCGATCAACGAGAATCTAAGTAACCGGTCTGTGTCTCCTGACTCCTATGAACCTAGAGATCTAATACCAACTTGTCACGATCCAAGTTCACCAATCGTGAACATTTCATGACGGCACCCAGTCCCCACGACTAGGTAAGCCTAACACGTTGCGGAATATACAAGTTTATGAACATTAAATAAGAAATAGCGGAAAACGATATAAATAAGAATGTAATCTGTGCCGCTTGGCACATACACCCGTCAAACACACTGTATAAACACCACCAAGACCCGGAATCCCACGGGTAACACAGACTAAGAGAAATACAACTGTGGCTCTATGTGTAAAGAGTATCTAAACAACGAGATAAAGGAAAAACATCTACTAGAACTATTAGAATAGAAGGATGGCCTCCGGATCCGCGGACGTAGCAGATCATACCTCGAGGTCTCCCAAAGTGCTGCTGAATCACCTAGTATGAGCCTGTCCTGATGTACCTGGATCTGCACAACAAAAGTGTGCAGAAGAGTAGCATGAGTACACCACGGCGGTACTCAGTAAGTGCCAAGCCTAACCTCGATGGAGTAGTGACGAGGAAGGTCGGGGCCCTACTGAGAGAAAACAATTACAAAAAATGATAATAACAATAATAAGCAGTTTAAAGGATAATAATTCCGAATGACAACAATAAAATGATTACTGCAACCGTCTACAATTAACAAACAACAAATAACAAACTCAATTAATAAGTCCAGGACCTGTGGGAATTGAACCCACAGTCCCATTAACAGAATCGAACCCGCAACCCATGTCTCAATAATATCTCAATAACTCAGGATCTCCGGGAATCGAACCCGCACTCCCTACAAATAACCTAGGATCTCGGGAATCGAACCTGCAGTCCCTACCAATAACTCAAGATCTCGAGAATCGAACCCGCAGTCCCTACAAATAACTCAAGATCTCGGGAATCGAACCCGCAGTCCCTACAAATAACTCAGGATCTCGGGAATCGAACCTGCAATCCCTACCAATAACTCAGGATCTCGGGAATCGAACCCGCAGTCCATACAAATAACTCAGGATCTCGGGAATCGAACCTGCAGTTCCTTCAAATAACTCAGGATCTCGGGAATCGAACCTGCAGTCCCTACAAATAACTCAGGATCTCGGGAATCGAACCCGCAGTCCCTAACAATAACTCAGGATCTCGGGAATCGAACCCACAGTCCCTACAAATAACTCAGAATCTCGAGAATCGAACCCGCAGTCCCTACAAATAACTCAGGATCTCTGGAATCAAACCCGCAGTCCCTACAAATAACTCAGGATCTCGGGAATCGAACCCGAAATCCCTACCAATAACTCATGATCTCGGGAATCGAACCCGCAATCCCTACAAATAACTCAGGATCTCAGGAATCGAACCCGCAGTCCCGACAAATATCACTTCGGGTCTCTGGGAATCGAACCCACAGCCTTGGGATCTCCGGGAATTGGACCCGCAGTCCACCAACACATCAAATAAAGAAAACACACAGGGAGAGTATAATATGTTTAATTACAACTTCACCGAAGCTAGTGCCAACTATTTATCAAGAAGTTCAAGTAAGTCAACTAGGCAATTAAACATGTTGAATCCTAGCTAATCATGCTTTTCTAACTAATACCGGGTAAAGTAACGCTTTTATCACCTAAGAGCAGGAATATCAGTAATCCGACAATTCAAGTATGGTGTGTGTTATAACAACCAGCGCATGTACACGCCCGTCACCTCGCGTACAAGGCATTTAAACTATCACATAATATCCTAGGGGTGTAAGTTCCCCCACACGAGGTTAGACAAGCCACTTACCTCAACTCCAGTACAAAACCGCTAAGAGACAACTCCCTTGCCGCGAATGTCGGCCTCGACGGGTGTAGTATCTGATAAAAATCAATAGAATCACATCAAAATAGGCCAATTGGGCATTTTACCCAATCAAAACAACTCAAAATACACCAAAACCCACAAGTTGCCAAAACCCGACTTCCGGTATGCTTCTCGAAAAATTACGGAAGTTATATATTCAGGTTCCTTATCTCAACACGAGTCCGTGCATATAAAATTTATCGAAATCGGACTTCATTTGCCCATTCAAATCGAAGGTTTTCTAAAATTTAGGCCTAGGGCTCAAACCGTCCATTAATCCTCCATTAACAGTGAAATTATCACGAATTTCATGATAAATTAACGAATTAAGGTCAAGAAACTTACCCCCAATGATTTCCCGATGGAAACCCAGCGCTTCCCCTTCAATATCCTCTCTTGGAGCTCAAAAATGGCGTTTTTGTGTGATAGGCCGCGTCTGAAATGTTTTTGGACTTAAAGTCACTGACAGGCCATTTTGTTCGCTTTTGCGGATAATTTTCGCATAGGCGGGACCGCTTTTGCAGTTCTATTTCCGCTTTTGCGGTTCCGCATCCGCGGTCAAATTCCGCTTCTGCGGTTCTGACAGACACCAGCACTTTTCTCGGCACGGAAATGAGCATAACTTCCTCATACGATGTCCAAATTCGACGATTCTTTTTGCTATGGCTCCGAAATTACGATACGGATCTAATGGTTCAAACAATATGGAATTTGGAGATTGTTTACCTAATATGGTACCCCTTTATGTTCAAAGAAGCAAAGGTTGAAACATCAAATAAGAGCATGATCACAACCCGAAACACACCCGAGGCCCCCGGGACCCCAATCAATCATACCAACCAACCCCAAAACACATTAAGGACTTGCTAAAGGCCTCAAACCTCATCAAACAATTCTAAAACCATGAATTACACCCCGATTCAAACTTTATGAACTTTGAAGTTTCCAACTTCTATTTCCGATGCCGAAACCTATCAAATCGCATCCGATTGACTTCAAATTTTGCACACACGTCCAAAATGATATATCGAAGCTACAGAAACTTTCAGAATTCCATTTTTGACCCTCGGATCAAAATCTCAACTATCATCCGAAATTCGCCAAAATACTAACTTTGCCAATTCAAGCTTAATTCTACACCGGTCATCACAAAAATATTCCGGACACACCCCTAAGTCCCAAATCACCTAACGAAGCTATCCGAACCATAATATTTGCATTTTGATTCCGATATCAAAATTTCCACTTCCGGTCAAATTTTCTCAAAAACCTTCAATTTTCTATCTTTAGCCAAATGACTCCAAAATGACCCACGGACCTCCGAATTCACTTTCGATCGCGCTCCCAAATCCGGAATAACCATACGGAGCTACTCCTAGTCTCGGAATCCCAAACGGACATCAATAACACTAAAATGCATTTTAAGCCAAATTGATGCAATTTCTTCTAAAATGCTATCTTCCATAATATGCGCCAAAACGCTCCCGGGTTATCCAAAACCCGATTCAGGCATACGCCCAAGTCCGAAATCATCATATAAACCTGTTGGAACCTTCAAATCTCAATTCCGAGGTTGTATACTCAAAATTCCAATCCTAGTTCATTTCTTCAATTTTAAGCTTTGGAAATGAGAAATTTTCATTTAAATTTGACTCCAAACTTCTTGAATTTTAATTCTGACCATACACACAAGTCAATATACTTGAGATGAAGTTGCACATGGCGTCAAACTGCTGAATGACGTGCCGTATCTCAAAACGACCGGTTGGGTCGTTACATCACATATGCTAGAAAGGGATAAAAAGATAGTTCTGTATTGTGTAGCATGACATAGTGCCTATCGTGGTTTTCTTCCCTTCAGCATTATTTACTTTCATTACTGCTGAGTTGGAAGTACTCACACCCGACTCCCTGCACCTTGTGTGCAGATCCAGGTACATCACAATAGAGCTGATTCTATTGCGGCTCGGGAGCGCTTTTGGACAGTCGAGGTAGCTGCCAGCGTTCGCAGGACCTGATTCTCCAGTTTTTCTGTATTTTTGTTCTGATTTTCCCACACTTGTGCACAGTTATATTCACTATTTACACTTTGTATACTCTGTAGAGGCTCATGACTCTTGACCCTTCGGTCTATGGGAGTTGGCACGTGTTGCGACTTGGTTCCCTGTTTTTAATATATCTGTCACTGTTGAATTATTCTGTTATGTTTAAATTGGATAAAGTGAGCTTATAGCTTCATGATTGTTGTTAATTGGTCAGGCTGGCCTAGCAGCGTGCTGGGCGCTATCACGACCGGATTTGGGGTCGTGACAAGTTGGTATCAGAGCCTAGGTTTACTAGGCCTCATGAGTCTTGAGCCGGTTAGTAGAGTCTTGTGGATCGGTACGGGGACGCCTGTACTTATCCTCGGGAGTCTGCGAACCTTTAGGAAACACTCCACACTTCTTGGAATTCTTATCGTGCGTACTTGATTCAGATTGAGATATATAATTTTTGAAATTCCTTCCACACGTCTGTGTACGCTTCGAGCGCTCAGTAATATAATTGACTTATGGCTTGCAATTCCCCGATCGAGGGGCGAGATATAATCTCCGTGAGTTCATGTTGGGCCAGTCGGGAGGACTTGAGGCCAGATCCTTGTCTATGGCTTGAGCACCAAGGTACTAATTTCGCGAGTCGGTATTACGAAGTTCATACAATTGGTATTGATCTTTATTGTGCAAATGACAGTTTGATAACGGGAGAGTTGTAAGGTATTCAATTCTTGTTGTGATTTGATATGTAGCCCTAGTTATGGGCGTGAGAAATATGTTCATTGCCTCTTAGCGGAAATGTAAAGTGCACTATGTGTAGTGGAACGAGTTTAAACTTAGGAAGACTAAAGTGACTTTGCTATGTGTATCCTGGTGGAAGGTATCGTGATGAAATTGAGAAGATGTAGGAGGGTTGATCCTCATGTGTAATTGAAAGGTATTTGATATGTGTTATGATTCGAGCAGATACAGCGCAGGTTCAAGTATAAATTGTGATAATATGATTCGTGTAGTATTGAGATTTAATGTTGTTGAAATATATTGTGATATCTTGTTGAGTTGTGGAAGTATTGTTAGAATGGTTTGGTGATTCTCTGGCAGGTGGATAGGCCAATTTACAAAGGAAGCTCTGCCGAAATTTTTGGAAAATTTGGGACTTAGAAAAGATTTTTGTTACATAAAGAGTGGGCGTAACTGTTGTGTGTGAATGAATGCAAGAATTGCAAAAGAATTAATAATTCTGATGATTCGAACCACCGCCGAAGCTTGTAAATGACTTGAGTTTAATCTAACTAGAACTTTGTTGCCTCATTTGAGTAAAGAATGCTATGAGTGGTTAAACGTGCTTTGATATATGGCTTCGAGCTAAGTTGGGGAGGTTGCTATTGATTAACTAATTGCACGGTTGTGTGCTATGTGGGCACTGTCTTTAAGTATGTTGGAAAAATTCTGACAAGGTTATGGCGCTTCGTAGATGTGAAGAAATACTAGGATGTTTTGAACTGATGTTGGTAAGGAATGTTTGGTGTATAGAAAAGAGTGATAGCTAATAGTATCTGTAAGTAATCATGTTCTGCGATGTCAGAAGTTCTAACAAAACACGAGTGGTTCCACTCAATAGGACAGTTGAATTTTAGTTGAATAAGGGTGAATGATGCCCGAGAATGGTTTTGCAGTTTTCAAGATTTTGCTTGTAACAGTCAGGTGCCTTAAGATTTGTGTATGTGGCTAAAGATGGCGGTTTCGTTAGAAAAGATCAAGGCTTGTGTTATATCATGTGAATGATGGGGTTCTACGTATCCGCATTGGGAAGTAATGATAACAATTTAAAAATCGCGGGAAGTTCATCAAAATAAAGTGTGGTGGAATGTGGTGCTTCTGGGAACACTAAGAGAGTATTCAGTGGCCTATGGGTCTTAGACCGTGTGGTCTTGTGTACGAGTCTTGTGTGGTAAAAAGGGTTGAGGCATTGTCGTACTATAGTAAAGACTGATATGAAATTAGAGATGAATCAGAAAGGAAACTAGGTAAATAGAACAACTTGTTAATAAACCAGAATGGTATAAAAAGGAATACGATTGATTCCTGGTATGTGGTTGAAGTAATGAGTCTTGCAGACATTGTGCAGCAAAGCTCTTGAGTGCTGGCAGTTGTGTAACTTTATATGGGTATAAGGACTCAGTCCTGGCAGTTAAACTTATGCAACGAATGGGAAGAAATAGTTTGTGATGTGTTTTATTATGGTTTGAAGATGAGTATATTCCTGTCAGTATGCAAGGCTGGGAATGTGTACTGAGTTTTCTCTATATGTGATCATGAAAGCCCTTGACTAGTTGAGTGCGCCGATGTTTGCGGCGTAGGAAAGGAATATGAATTTCCATGTTATCTTAGGGTGGTGTGGCATATGCGATGTGTGATGGAAAGTTGATAATGGTATATCCTAGGTTTTTAGATCAGTTCATAATAATATGGGAAGTCAATAAAATTATTGAGCAGCGCGGACAGCTGCAAGTGAATTAAGAATCAATCTTTCTGATGATTTAAGAAAATGGTACTGCTATTCTAGTAATTTGGCAGGGAATATGGTCCAAAAGGGACAAGGTAATGTAAACTGATAATATCTAATGGCATGATGGTATTCTCTTGTGGGATCGACTGTAATAATTGAGTCGTTGATGGCATAAGGAAATTTCTGAATGGCTTTCGTAGTATGAATGGATGCTTGATGTGCGTTATGTATTCGTACGGTGGAGTGTGGAATCGGGTATAGCGATTCATGTGTTATATATGTGTTGGAGACTAGAAGTTCTCGTAATCCGCATATGAAGTGGTTGTATATCGCGTGTATCGGCACCGTTTTGTGATTATTGGAAATCGGAAGCCCTAGTGGCTCTCTCTTAGCTTGATATGATGAATTTGGGTTATGATACCTTATTTCAGACTGGTTGACATAAGTCAGGTCGTCTAGACTAATGTGATATGGACTATGTCGGAAAATGGCACAAATTGCGTAGCAGAGAGCATCAGAGTATGCTCCAACAGAGTAGTTGTACCCAGGACCAGCGGACGGCTGGTAGGCATTGCTTTGTCAGTTGGACCTTAGTCTGATACCAACTTGTCACGACCCTAGTTCACCAATCGTGAACATGTTGTGATGGCACCCAGTCCGCACGACTAGGTAAGCCTAACACGTTGCGGAATATACAAGCTATGGACACTTAAATAAGAAACAACGGAAAAATAGCATAAAAAGATATGTAATCCGTGCCGCTTGGCACATACATCCGTCACACAATGAATAAAACGCTACCAAGATCCGGAATCCCACGGTAACACAGACTAAAAGAGAATATACAACTGTGGCACTATGTGTAAAGAGTATCTATCAACGAAATGAAGGAAAAATGCCAACTAGTACTACTAGAATATAAAGAAAAGCCTCCGGATCCGCGGACGTAGCAGATCATACCTCGAGGTCTCCCAGAAAGCTGCGGAATCACCTAGCACGAGCCTGCTCTGATGTACCTGGATCTGCACAACAAAAGCGTGCAGAAGAGTAGCATGAGTACACCACGGCGGTACTCAGTAAGTGCCAAGCCTAACCTCGATGGAGTAGCGACGAGGAAGGTCAAGGCCCTACTGAGAAACAAAAATACAATGATGATAACAATAATAAGCAGTTTAAATGATAATAATTTCCGAAATAACAACAATAAGATGATTACTGCAACCGTCTACAATTAGGCTAACAACAAGTAACCAACTCAATAAAACAAGTCCAGGACTTGTGGGAATTGAACCCACAGTCCCATTGACAGTACCCATGGGTCTCCGGGAATCGAACCCGCAGCCCATGTCTCAATAAATCTCAGGATCTCCGGGAATCGAACCCGCAGTCCACATCTCAATAAATCTCAGGATCTCCGGGAATCGAACCCGCAGTCCACATTTCAGTAAAACTCAGGATCTCCGGGAATCGAAACCGCAGTCCACATTTCAAAAATCTCAGGATCTTCGTGAATCGAACCTGCAGTCCACATTTCAATAATCTCAGGATCTCCGGGAATCGAATCCGCAGTCCACAACAATACCACTCCGAGTCTCTGGGAATCGAACCCACAGCCCTGGGATATCCGGGAATTGACCCCGCAGTCCACAAACACTGCAATTAAAGGAATACATAGAGAGAATATAATATGCTTAACTTCACCAATAAATAGTGCCACTAATTATCATGAAGCTCAAGTAAGACAATTAGGCAACTAGACAGTTAAATACTACCTAATCATGCTTTTCTAACTACCACCAGGTAAGAATACCGAATTACAGCTAAACGCAGGAATATCACTCATCGAACATTTTAAGTAAAGTATGTGTTCAACAACCAGCGCATGTACACGCCCGTCACCTCGCGTACAAGTCATTTAAACTATCACATAATATCCTAGGGGTAAAAGTACCCCAACACGAGGTTAGACAAGCCACTTACCTCAATTCCGGTACAAAACCGCTAAGAAATAACACTCTTTCCGTGAATGTCGGCCTCCACAGGTGTAGTATCTGATAAAAATCAATAGAATCACATCAAAATAGGCCAATTGGGCATTACCCAATCAAAACAACTCAAAATACACCAAAATCCACAAGTTGCCAAAACCCGAATTTCGGTACGCTTATCGAAAAATCACGAAAGTTATATATTCGGGTTCCTTATCTCAATACGAGTTCGTGCATATAAAATTTATCGAAATCGGACTTCGTTTGCCCATTCAAATCAAAGGTTTTCAAAAATTTAGGCCTAGGGCTCAAACCCACCTTTAATCTTTCATTTTCAGTGAAATAATCACGGATTTCATGATAAACCAACGAATTAAGGTCAAGAAACTTACCCCCAATGATTTCCCGATGATATCCCAGCGTTTCCCCTTCAAAAACCTCTCTTGGAGCTCAAAAATGGCGTTTTTGTTTTTATGGGTCGCGGTTGAAATGTTTCTGGACTTAAGTCACTGCCAGACATTTTTACTCTATGCGATCACATGACCCCTGTTGCGATCGCATAGAACAAATTTTGACCCTCGACAAACTACTCTATGCGATCGCATAGTCCTCAATGCGATCGCAATGCTCACCAGAATATACCTATGCGATCGCATACCCTGCTCCGCGATCGCATAGAACAAAAAGCTAGGCCTGAGGCCCCCTACTCTGATACCAACTTGTCACGACCCTAGTTCAGCAATCGCAGAGCACAACCTTCCAGAACTATGCGATCGCATATCCATGCCCGTGATCGCATAGAACAAACACTTGGCCTCTTCAAAACCTTCTATGCGATCGCATTAACCCATTGCGATCGCATAGAGCATTCGTCTGCAGCACACACCAGCAGTTAACAGCATTTCCAACATGCATGGATTAGCCGGATTGGACCTCCGGATTCATCCCGAGACCCCCGGGACCCCAATAAAAGCTGCCAACCTACTCCAAAGCATGATACGAACTTATTCCAATCATAAAAACACGTCTAACAACATCAAAACCCATAATTCACATCGAATTCAAGCCTAAATTTTTTAAAACTTTCCGAATTGCACATTCGAAAAAACCCGACCAAACGACGTCCGAATGTCTGAAAATTTGCGAACATATCCAAAATCACATAACGAAGCTACAGAAATTGTCAGAATTCCATTCCGATCCTCGGATCAAAATCTCACCTATCGTTCGGATTCGCCAAAATTTCAAACTTCGGCATTTCAAGCCTAATTGAGCTACGGACCTCCAAAATACATTCTGAACGCGCTCCCGACCCCGAAATCACCTAACGGAGCTAATGGAACCATCGGATTTCCGTTCTGAGGTCATCTTAACACTGTTCCAGTTACGGACCATTTTCTAATCTTAAATCTCTCATTTAGGGACTAAGTGTCCCAAAATACTCCAAATTTCAGAACCGACTCTCCCAGCAAACCACAATAGCAGAAATGAACTTAGGGGAACAGTTAAATTGGGGATTGGGGTGTAATTTTCTAAAACGACCGGCCGGGTCGTTACATCTTCCCACCCTTAAAGATTCGTTCGTCCTCGAACGAGCATAGAAAACATACCTCGAGTAGTGAAAAGATGAGGGTACTAGCTGCGCATATCCTGCTCAGTCTCCCAAGTCGCCTCCTCGACCGGATGGCCCCGCCACTGAACCTTTACCGAAGCGATGTTCTTTGACCTTAGCTTCCTGCCCTGCCTGTCTAGAATGGCTACTGGTTCCTCAACATAAGACAGATCTTTTGTCTAGCCGAACAGAGGTGAAATCCAACACATGCGACGGGTCACCATGGTATCTTCGAAGCATAGAGACATGAAATACACGGGATGAACTCCGGCTAGACTGGGAGGTAAGGCCAACTCATAAGCAACCTCCCCAACACGCCTCAAGATCTCAAAAGGGCCAATAAACCTAGGACTTAGCTTTCATTTCTTCCCAAACCTCATAACGCCCTTCATGGGTGAGATTCGAAGTAGAACCCGCTCACCAACCATAAAAGCCACATCGCGAACCTTCTTGTCCGCATAATTCTTCTGTCTAGACTGGGCTGCACGAAGTCTGTCCTGGATCACCTTGACCTTGTCCATTGCATCCTGAATCATATCAGTACCTAGCAGCCTGGCCTCGCCCGGCTCGAACCAACCCATGGGAGACCTGCACCTCCTGCCATATAGGGCCTCATACGGTGCCATCTGAAATACTAGACTGGTAGCTGTTGTTATAAGCAAACTCCGCCAATGGCAAGAAGTGATCCCATGAACCTCCAAACTCAATCACGCATGCACGGAGCATATCCTCCAAAATCCGAATAGTGCGCTCGGACCGCCCATCGGTCCGGGGGTGAAAGGCTGTGCTCAGCTCCACCCGAGTACCTAACTCCTGCTGTACAGCTCTCCAGAACCGTGAAGTGAACTGAGTGCCTCTATCTGAAATGATGGAAACTGGAATACCATGCAGTCGAACTACCTCCCTGATATAGATCTCCGCCAGTCGCTCCGATGAATATGTAGTGCTCACCGGTATAAAATGGGCGGACTTGGTCAGCCGATCCACAATGACCCAAATGGAATCAAACTTCCTAACCGTCCGTGGAAGTCCAGATACAAAGTCCATAGTAATGCTCTCCCATTTCCACTCCAGAATCTCAATTCGCTGCATCAATCCACCCGGACGCTGATGCTCATACTTCACCTGCTGGCAGTTGAGGCATCCGGAAACATAATCAACTATATCCCTCTTTATCCGCCTCCACCAGTAATGCTGTTTTAAGTCCTGATACATTTTCGCGGCTCCCGGATGGATGGAATACCGGGAACTATGGGCCTCTGCTAGAATCAGCTCTCGAAGATCATCTACATTGGACACACTAATACGCCCCTGAATCCTCATGACTCCATCATCCCCGATGGTAACTCGAGCATCACCACGCCGAACTCTATCCTAAAGGACAAGCAAATTAGGGTCGTCGAACTGACACTCCTCGATGCGGTCAAATAGAGAAGACCGAGAAACCACACAAGCTAGAACCCAGTTGGGCTCCGAAAGATCCAGTCTAACAAACTGCCTGGCTAAAGCCTGAACATCCATCGCCATAGGCCTCTCCGAAGCTGGTAGATATGCTAAACTCCTCAAACTCTCCGCCCGGTGACTCAAGGCATCAGCAACCACATTAGCCTTGCCCGGATGATAGAGAATAGTAATATCATAGTCCTTCAGTAGTTCCAACCATCTCCTCTGATGCATATTCAGGTCCTTCTGCTTAAGCAAGTGCTGCAAGCTCCGGTGATCGGTGTAGATCTCACAAGGAACCCCATATAAATAATGACGCCAAATTTTCAAGGCGTGAACAATGGCAACTAGCTCCAAATCATGAACGGGGTAATTCTTCTCATGCACCTTGAGCTGCCTCGACGCATAGGAAATCACCCTACCATCTTGCATCAACACCGCACCGAGTCCAACTCGTGAGGCATCACAATATACAGTATAGGACCCCGAACCTGTAGGCAACATCAATATAGGGGCCGAAGTCAAAGCTCTCTTGAGCTTCTGAAAGCTCGCCTCACACTCGTCTGTCCACTAGAAAGGCGCACCCTTTTGGGTCAATCTAGTCATAGGTGCAGCAATCGAAGAGAACCCCTCTACGAAACGACGGTAATAGCCCGCCAAACCAAGGAAACTGCGAATCTCAGTAGCTGAGGAGGGTCTGGGCCAACTCTGCACGGCCTCCACCTTCATCGGATCTACTCAAATACCATCACTCGACACCACGTGGCCCAAAAATGCCACTGAACTCAACCAGAATTCACATTTAGAGAACTTGGCATAAAGCTGCTTCTCCCTCAGAATCTGAAGCACTATCCTCAAATGCTGCTCGTGTTGTTCTCGACTCCGGGAATATACTAGAATATCATCAATGAATACAATCACGAACGAGTCCAGATAAGGCCTGAACACACTGTGCATCAAATGCATAAAGGCTGCTGGGGCATTAGTCGGCCCAAAAGACATCACGAGGAACTCATAGTGACCATACCGAGTCCTGAAGGTAGTCTTCGGGATATCTGGCTCCCGAATCTTCAGCTGGTGATACCCAGAGCGCAAATCAATCTTAGAAAACACCTGTGCGCCCTGTAGCTGGTCAAATAAATCATCAATACGGGGCAAAGGATACCGGTTCTTCACTGTAACCTTGTTCAACTGACGATAGTCAATACACATACGCATAGAACCGTCCTTTTTCTTCACAAACAATACAGGAGCACCCCAAGGCGAAACACTGGGTCGAATAAAACCCTTACCCAATAACTCCTGTAATTGATCCTTCAACTCCTTCAACTCAGGAGGAGCCATACGGTACGGTGGAATAGAAATGGGCTGAGTGCCCGGCAACAAATCAATAGCAAAGTCAATATCTCTGTCGGGCGGCATGCCCGGGAGATCAGCTGGAAATACATCAGCAAAGTCACGTACCACATGAACAGAATCAATAGAGGGAGTGTCAATACTGACATCCCGCACATAGGCTAGATAAGCAGCACACCCCTTCTCAACCATACGCTGAGCTTTGAGAAAAGAAATAACACGGCTGCGAGTGTGATCTAGGGTACCACTCCACTCAATACATGGAATGCTTGGCATAGCCAGCGTCACGGTCTTGGCGTGACAATCAAGAATAGCATAATGGGGCGACAACCAGTCCATGCCCAGAATAATATCAAAATCGACCATCCCGAGCAACAATAGATCCGCTCTGGTCTCAAAATCACAAATGGTAACCAAACACGACCGATATACACGGTCCACGACCAAAGAATCACCCACCGGAGTGGAAACATAAATGGGGGCACTCAAAGAATCCCGAGGCACACCCAGATGAGAAGCAAAGTAAGAAGACACATATGAAAAAGTGGAACCAGGGTCGAATAGAACCGATGCCTCCCTATGACTAATCAGAATAATACCTGTGATAACGGAATCAGATGCAACAGCCGCAGCGCGATCAGGAATAGCATAGAATCTGGCATGTCCCCCCTCTCGAGGGCGGCCTCTAGCACCCTGATCCCCGCCCTTGGCTGGCAGGGCAGGTGGGGTGGCAGGTGGGGCTGGAACGATGGCCTGCTAACCCTGTGAACCACGCTGAGGCTGCAAAGTCTGTGGATGTGCTCCTCTTCTACGCCCGGGGCACTCCCTAACCAGATGGAGAGTATCCCCACACTCAAAAAAAGCTGTGGGAGGACGCGGTGGCTGTGACTGATCGGCCTCGCCCCCGATGGACTGACCCTTGGAGGTACCCCGCGCAGGAGGCGCACTGGAAACTGGGAAAGCATAATAAGGCTCCTGAGGTGCTGGAAGAGCTGGAGTACTACCACCTTCTGGAAATGCTAAATGAACTGGGCGGCCGGAATAAACCCTGCCAAAACGACCGGCTGTTGAAGTACGGGCACCAGAGAAATGGCCCGACTCACGAGACCTCTTGGCCTCTCTATCTCCCCGCTCTCTAGGGAGCATACTCTCGATCCTCCCGGCAATGCTAACTGCCTGCTGATAAGATATATCTGTCTCCAACTCTCTGGCCATGCTGGACCGGATCGGCGGAATCAGGCCCTCAATAAATCTCCGCACTCTCTCCCGGACCGTGGCTACCAAAGCCGGTGCATGCCTGGCTAGACGGGTGAAACTGATAGCATACTCCGATACTGACATGGAGCCCTATCGCAACCGCTCAAACTCCGAGTGCCAAGAATCCCTAAGGCTCTGTGGAACAAACTCCCTCAAAAACAGATCTGAAAACTGCGTCCAAGTCAATGAAGCAGACTCCTCTGGACTATCCAACTCATACGTGTGCCACCAATCATAAGCGGCCCCACGAAACTGAAAGGCAGTGAAGGAAACCCCGCTGGTCTCCACAATCCCCATAGTACGAAGAATACGATGACACTCCTCCGGAAAACCCAATGCATCATCTGAAGCCAACCTACTGAACACTGGAGGGTCATATTTCTTGAACCTCTCCAATCTACGCTGCTCGTCCTCAGAGGCAGCTGGCCCACCTCCGGGCTGTGCTGGGGCGGCAGGAGGCATAACCAAGACCTCTGGAACCTGTCCCACTGGCACACACTGCTCAGGTGTAACAGCTGCGGGAGTCTGGGCCCCTCCCCCGCCCTGGGATGTAGCTGCAACGAGAGGAAGCACTTCTGCCTGAGCTAGAGTGGTATACATACTCATGAACCGGGCCAGGGTCTCTTGTAGTGCTGGAGTAGTAGCAGCTATAGTCGGTGTACAAGGTGCCTGCGCTCCAACCTGGTCTACCCGTGGCACCTCAGCGGCAGCATGCGCGGGTGCTGTGGCTGCACCTCGGGCTCGTCCTTGTCCTCTACCTCGGCCCCGGCCTCTGACGGCAGCAACAGGGGGCGCGGGTACCGGATCGTCGCGAGTAGCTCGTGTCCTCACCATCTGTGAGAGAATAGAAAGCAATAGTTTAGATTTTGATGCCAAAAATGTCGCACGACAAAGAATCCAAAAGAAATGAAGAGTTTTCCTAAACAGTTACATAGCCCCTCGTAGATAAATACAGATGTCTCCGTATCGATCAGCAAGACTCTAAGTAATCGGTCTGTGTCCCGTGACTCCTATGAACCTAGAGCTCTGATACCAACTTGTCACGACCCTAGTTCACCAATCGTGAACATGTCGTGATGGCACCCAGTACCCACGACTAGGTAAGCCTAACGCGTTGCGGAATATACAAGCTATGGACACTTAAATAATAAATAGCGGAAAAATAGCAAAAAAGATATGTAATCCGTGCCGCTTGGCACATACATCCGTCACACAATGAATAAAACGCTTCCAAGATCCGGAATCCCACGGTAACACATACTAAAGATAATATACAACTGTGGCTCTATGTGTAAAGAGTATCTATCAACGAAATGAAGGAAAAATGCCAACTAGTACTACTAGAATAGAAGGAAAAGCCTCCGGATCCGCGGACATAGCAAATCATACCTCGAGGTCTCCCAGAAAGCTGTGGAATCACCTAGCACGAGCCTGCTCTGATGTACCTGGATCTGCACAACAAAAGTGTGCAGAAGAGTAGCATGAGTACTCCATGGCGGTACTCAGTAAGTGCCAAGCCTAACCTCGATGGAGTAGCGACGAGGAAGGTCAGGGCCATACTGAGAAACAAAAATACAATGATGATAACAATAATAAGTAGTTTAAATGGTAATAATTTCCGAAATAACAACAATAAGATGATTACTACAACCGTCTACAATTAAGCTAACAACAAGTAACGTGCTCAATAAAACAAGTCCAGGACCTGTGGGAATTGAACCCACAGTCCCATTGACAGTACCCATGGGTCTCCGGGAATCGAACCCGCAGCCCATGTCTCAGTAAATCTCAGGATCTCCGGGAATCAAACCCGCAGTCCACATCTCAATAAATCTCAGGATCTCCGGGAATCGAACCCGCAATCCACATCTCAGTAAAACTCAGGATCTCCGGGAATCGAACCCGTAGTCCACATTTCAAGAATCTCAGGATCTCCGGGAATCGAACCCGCAGTCCACATTTCAATAATCTCAGGATCTCCGGGAATTGAACCCGCAGTCCACAACAATACCACTCCGGGTCTCTGGGAATCGAACCCACATCCTTGGGATCTCCGGGAATTGAACCCGCAGTCCACAAACACAGTAATTAAAGGAATACACTGAGAGAATATAATATGCTTAACTTCACCAATAAATAGTGCCACTAATTATCAAGAAGCTCAAGTAAGACAATTAGGCAACTAGACAGTTAAATACTACCTAATCATGCTTTTCTAACTACTACCAGGTATGAATACCGAATTACAGCTAAAAGCAGGAATACCACTCATCGTTCATTTTAAGTAAAGTATGTGTTCAACAACCAGCGCATGTACATGCCCGTCACCTCACGTACAAGACATTTAAACTATCACATAATATCCTAGGGGTGAAAGTTCCCCCACACGAGGTTAGACAAGCCACTTACCTCAATTCCGGTACAAAGCCGCTAAGATATAACCCTCTTGCTGCGAATGTCGGCCTCCACAGGTGTAGTATCCGATAAAAATCAATAGAATCACATCAAAATAGGCCAATTGGGCATTACCCAATCAAAACAACTCAAAATACACCAAAACCCACAAGTTGCCAAAACCCGACTTTCGGTACGCTTATAGAAAAATCACAAAAGTTATATATCCGGGTTCCTCATCTCAATACGAGTTCGTGCATATAAAATTTATCGAAATCGGACTTCGTTTGCCCATTCAAATCAAAGGTTTTCAAAAATTTAGGCCTAGGGCTCAAACCCACCTTTAATCTTTCATTTTCAATGAAATAATCACGGATTTCATGATAAACCAACGAATTAATGTCAAGAAACTTACCCCCAATGATTTTCCGATGATATCCCAGCGTTTCCACTTCAAAAACCTCTCTTGGAGATCAAAAATGGCGTTTTTGTTTTTACGGGTCACGGCTGAAATGTTTCTGGACTTAAGTCATTGCTAGACATTTTTACTCTATGCGATCGCATGAACCCTGTTGCAATCGCATAGAACAAATTTTGACCCTCAACAAACTACTCTATGCGATCGCATAGTCCTCAATGTGATCACAATGCTCACCAGAATATACCTATGCGATCGCATACCCTGCTCTGCGATCGCATAGAACAAAAAGCTGGGTCTGGGACCCCCCTTCTCTATACACTATGCGATCGCATAGGACTGAACGCGATCGCAGAGCACAACCTTCCAGAACTATGCGATCGTATATCCATGCCCGCGATCGCATAGAACAAACACTTGGCCTCTTCAAAACCTTCTATGCGATCGCATTAACCCATTGCGATCGCATAGAGCATTTGTCTGCAGCACACACCAGTAGTTAACAGCATTTCCAAAATGCATGGATTAGCCCGATTGGACCCCCGGATTCATCCTGAGACCCCCGGGACCCCAACGAAAACCGCCAACCTACTCCAAAACATGATACGAACTTATTCCAATCATAAAAACACATCTAACAACATCAAAACCCATAATTCACATCGAATTCAAGCCTAAATTTCTTAAAACTTTCCGAATTGCACATTCGATCTAAAATCCGACCAAACGACGTCCGAATGACTTGAAAATTTGCGAACATATCCAAAATCACATAACGAAGCTACAGAAATTGTCGGAATTCCATTCCGACCCCGGATCAAAATCTCACCTATCGTTCGGATTCGCCAAAATTTCAAACTTCGGCATTTCAAGCCTAATTGAGCTACGGACCTCCAAAATACATTTCGAACGTGCTCCCGACCCCGAAATCACCTAACGGAGCTAATAGAACCATCGGATTTCCGTTCCGAGGTCGTCTTAACACTATTCCGGCTACGGACTATTTTCTAATCTTAAAGCTCTCATTTAGGGACTAAGTGTCCCAAAATACTCCAAATTTCAGAACCGACTCTCTCGGCAAACCACAATAGCAGAAATGAACTTAGGGGAACAGTTAAATTGGGGATTGGGGCGTAATTTTCTAAAACAACCGGCCGGGTCGTTACATCTTCCCACCCTTCAGTTCCAGTATTGAGAAACATTGTTAGATGCATTTCATGTGGCCGAGCTTGAGGCTATATATATATATATGTTTGTTGTAATGAGAAAATTCGACTCGATATGCATTTCCTTTTTGCGAGATTTATGCATGGATCGGGTGGCACGCCGCCACAGGTATGGTATCCGGATCGGGTGGCACGCCGCCACGGGTATGTCATTGGAACGGGTTGCACGCCGCAATAGAATATTGTGAAAATATAATTAGTTATATGCTACCTGGTATACAATACTTCCTCGCTTCTGAGGAAAAGTCCGTTTTGAGTATCGTTTGGCGAATGGCACATCGGTTGTGTCCTTTTAGGATTTAATAGCATACGTTAATTGTTTCATCGCGGGTAAGGTTGATTGCTTGGGTTCAAGACCTAGATCTGTGCGTGGCTAACCGTTTTGAGCTTAGTGGCTTGAGGTGCTTCATGAGTAATAATGTTGGGATAGAATCACGAATCGTGGAAAGGTCACGTGATGTTATGACCTCTCGAGGAGGATTCAGGTAATCTATTTCTATAATGCGAGACGCGATCTCAGTTCTATGTTATGATGGCACAGAGGAACTAAATTGCAACTCTATTTGCTGGAGACAGTTGTCATGATTTGAGCTGTCATGATTCGAGTGTGTGCAGACGTTTCTATTGGAGCCTATGTTGTGCTAGTCGCGGCTTAGGCCGGTGGTTGAGATGTCATGTCACCAGTGTGGTGTGTTATAATCGAAATGACCGTTGGAGTCATTAATGAATACGACCATATTGGATCTTAGCTTGTTAGAAAGGTAAAAATCGCGGTTTGGCTCCAAAACCTATCGTGGTATCAATTTTAAAAAGGGAAATAGATTCACGGATGGTTAACCTGAGAGATGGGTTCGGTATATCGCATGCTTTAGCTGCCGTGGGTTTGACTCTATCTAATGAAAGAGGTTTTTAGCTAGTATTTGGTTATTGTGGCCAGTTGTTGTGATTAGAGACTATCGTCTCGAGTGATTGGGTTGTCGATACATCATATGATCTCACCTGGAGTAGTGAATATAGGTTATTGCAGTGGATTCGAGCGTATCCTGAGTATAGGCATGGGATTAGCATTTGGCATATGATTTCAGAAAGTGCAATGTGATTTATGGTTTAGATGGTCTGTGAAATTTTGACTATATGGTATTTTCGGACTTATGTGAGATAGGGTGATGTATGATCGTCCGAATATATGCTTGGTAAGGTCATTCAGCTATTGGGTTGTGTCACGACCCTAGTTCACCAATCGTGAACATGTCATGACGGCACCCAGTCCCCACGACTAGGTAAGCCTAACACATTGCGGAATATACAAGTTTAGAACATTACATAAGAAATAGCGGAAAACGATATAAATAAGAATGTAATTTGTGCCTCTTTGCACATACACCCGTCAAACACACTGTATAAACACCACCAAGACCCGGAATCCCACGGGTAACACAGACTAAGAGAAATACAACTGTGGCTCTATATGTAAAGAGTATCTAAACAACGAGATGAAGGAAAAACATCTACTAGAACTATCAGAATAGAAGGATGGCCTCCGGATCCGCGGACGTAGCAAATCATACCTCGAGGTCTCCCAAGGTGCTGCTGAATCACCTAGTATGAGCCTGTCCCGATGTACCTGGATTTGCACAACAAAAGTGTGCAGAAGAGTAGCATGAGTACACCACGGCGGTACTCAGTAAGTGCCAAGCCTAACCTCGATGGAGTAGTGACGAGGAAGGTCAGGGCCCTACTGAGAGAAAACAATTACAAAAATGATAATAACAATAATAAGCAGTTTAAACGATAATAATTCCGAAATAACAACAATAAAATGATTACTGCAACCGTCTACAATTAACTAACAACAAATAACAAACTCAATTAATAAGTCCAGGACCTGTGGGAATTGAACCCACAGTCCCATTAACAGTACCCCTGGGTCTCCGGGAATCGAACCCGCAGCCCATGTCTCAATAGATCTCAGGATCTCCAGGAATCGAACCCCCAGTCCACATCTCAATAATATATCAATAGCTCAGGATCTCCGGGAATCGAACCCGCAGTCCCAACAAATAACTCAGGATCTCGGGAATCGAACCTGCAGTCCCTACAAATAACTCAGGATCTCGGGAATCGAACCCGTATTCCCTAAAAATAACTCAGGATCTCGGGAATCGAACCCACAGTCCCTACAAATATCACTTCGGGTCTCTGGGAATCGAACCCACAGCCCTGGGATCTCCGGGAATTGAACCCGCAGTCCACTAACATATTAAATAAAGAAAACACACAGAGAGATTATAAAATGTTTAACTACAACTTTACCAAAACTAGTGCCAACAATTTATCAAGAACTTCAAGTAAGTCAACTAGGCAATTAGACATGTTGAATCCTAGCTAATCATGCTTTTCTAACTAATACCAGGTAAAAGTAACACTTTTATCAGCTAAGAGCAGGAGTATCATTAATCGGATAATTCAAGTAAGTGTGTGTCACAATAACCAGTGCATGTAACCGCCCGTCACCTCGCGTACAAGGCATTTAAACTATCACATAATATCCTAGGGGTGAAAGTTCCCCCACACGAGGTTAGACAAGCCACTTACCTCGACTCCGGTAAAAAACCGCTAAGAGACAACTCCCTTGCCGTGAATGTCGGCCTCGACAGGTGTAGTATCTGATAAAAATCAATAGAATCACATCAAGAATAGGCCAATTGGGACCCAATCAAAACAACTCAAAATACACCAAAACCCACAAGTTGCCAAAACCCGACTTCCGGTACGCTTCTCAAAAAATTACGGAAGTTATATATTCAGGTTCCTTATCTCACCGCGAGTCCGTGCATATAAAATTTATCGAAATCGGACTTCATTTGCCCATTCAAATCGAAGGTTTTCTAAAATATAGGCCTAGGGCTCCAACCGTCCATTAATCCTCCATTAACAGTGAAATAATCACGAATTTCATGATAAACTAACGAATTAAGGTCAAGAAACTTACCCCCGATGATTTCCCGATGATAACCCAGAGTTTCCCCTTCAATATCCTCTCTTGGAGCTCAAAAATGGCGTTTTTGTGTGATAGGCCGCGTCTGAAATGTTTTTGGACTTAAAGTCACCGCCAGGCCATTTTTTTCGCTTTTGCGGATAATTTTCGTATAGGCGGGACCGCTTTTGCGGTTCTATTTCCGCTTTTGCGGTTCCGCATCCGCGGTCAAATTCCGCTTCTGCGGTTCTGACAGACACCAGCACTTTTCCTCGGCACGGAAATGAGCATAACTTCCTCATACGATGTCCAAATTCGACGATTCTTTTTGCTATGGCTCCGAAATTATGATACGGATCTAATGGTTCAAACAAAACTGAATTTGGAGATCATTTACCTAATATGGTACCCCTTTATGTTCAAAGAAGCAAAGATTGAAACATCAAATAAGAGCGTGATCACAACCCGAAACACACCCGAGGCCCCCGGGACCCCAATCAATCATACCAACCAACCCCAAAACACATTATGGACTTGCTCGAGGCCTCAAACCACACCAAACAACTCTAAAACCATGAATTACACCCCGATTCAAACTTTATGAACTTTGAAGTTTCTAACTTCTATTTCCGATGCCAAAACCTATCAAATCGCATCCGATTGACTTCAAATTTTGCACACACGTTAAAAATGATATATCGAAGCTACAGAAACTTTCAGAATTCCATTCTGACCCTCGGATCAAAATCTCACATATCAATCGAAATTCGCCAAAATACTAACTTTGCCATTTCAAGCTTAATTCTACACTGGTCATCTCAAAAATATTCCGGACACACTTCTAAGTCCCGAATCACCTAACGAAGCTATCCGAACCATAAGATTTGCATTTTGAGTCCGATATCAAAATTTCCACTTCCGATCAAATTTTCTCAAAAACCTTCAATTTTCTATCTTTAGCCAAACGAGTCCAAAATGATCCGCGGACCTCCGAATTCACTTTCGATCGCGCTCCCAAATCCAGAATAACCATACGGAGCTACTCCCAGTCTCGGAATCCCAAACGGACATCAATAACACTAAAATGCATTTTAAGCCAAATTGATGCAATTTCTTCTAAAATGCTATCTTCCATAATAAGCGCCAAAACGCTCCCGGGTTATCCAAAACCCGATCCAGGCATACGCCCAAGTCCGAAATCATCAAATGAACCTGTTGGAACCTTCAAATCTCAATTCCGGGGTCGTATACTCAAAATTCCAATCCTAGTTCATTTCTTCAAATTTAAGCTTTGGAAATGAGAAATTTTCATTTAAATTTGACTCCAAACTTCTTGAATTTCAATTCTGCCCATACACACAAGTCAATATACTGGAGATACAGTTGCTCATGGCCTCAAATTGCTGAATGACGCGCCGTATCTCAAAACGACCGGTTGGGTCGTTACAATCTCCCCCACTTAAACATACGTTCGTCCTCGAACGTGCTGAGAACTACACTGAAGTAGTCTGAAATCACTGGTTTAACATCTCATGCAACTTCCTGTGCTTCCACAACTCATTTGAGCACATTAGCTCGATAACTCTATAGATATACTCCTTTATTCGAGTAAATAAGCCATTAGACCTAATTCCAACATCCGGAATTTCCTGCCTAGCATGTTTCCATCATACGACCACAATATCATTTTTCACACGCTGTACCCATACATGACTGCATAACTTTGTTGAATTCACACTTTGCATCACTCTACTCATGGGACCACAATAATATTCTTTAAATATAATAGTCAAAATTCCACAAATTTGATGCTCCCATTGCATCTTATGACCTACATAGGTCTTGCTCTAGCTTTTACAACACCGATACGACGGAAGAGATGTGCAGGAATTCATATTTAGTTGCCAAGTCAACAAATCATTCAATCTATACTTCTAACAAGATCCATTACCTTGTCCTAAACCAGAGAATGTTATTTTCCTCTATAATATACTTCATATAATCAGTTTGCACTGACCCCAATTCCCATAACCTCATCTCACCCAGTACGAACTGCTCAGGCGATAAGCCACCTTAGACATAATCAAAAGTCCTGCAAGATGACACAATGTGCCAGTAGGCTACTAATTCGTACGTGATACAAAAGGAAGGTGAACACTAGAGAGAACTATTCAACTCTCACATTAACATGGACCTCCTCAGAAAATAGGAAACAGAACACATAAAAGCAATTATAGACACTGAAATAAACATCACACTGTTGCGGCGAGCAACCCGATCCCAACAATATAACCATGGCGGCGTGCCACCCGATCCCAACAATATAACCATGGCGGCGTGCCACCCGATCCAAACAATATAACCATGGCGGCGTGCCACACGATCCAAACAATATAACCATGGCGGCGTGCCACCCGATCCCTGTATAAAACTCACACAAGGAGCCATACGTCGAGCTGAATAGCTCATCACATCAAAATGCTGAATATCGATCATAAGCATACTAAGGTGCATGATATCAGTCACAAGGAAACATATAGCGCCATAGGCTACAAACTCAAGCACAACTGAGGTGCGATATAAGATCTGAGTCTCGAGAGCCATCATGCTCATATAACATCACCGCTGAGCGGAACCTCAACACATAAGGAACTTACCAAGCCGTCTCACACTCATACGGCGCAATATATCTTTACATGAATTAACTAACCGCGAAATAAGACCGCGACTATCCCTCAACAAAGGGCGCATTGCTGGAAGAAACACAACCGGCCTGATGCAAGGCTCACTTCCACATTTAAATCTATCCACCGACCTTAAGTCTATCCTGGTCGTGCCAAGCTAAGTCAATAATATTTCACGGGTCTATAACCCAATAAGCAGAGTGCCCTCTAACATAAATTCTTAATTGAATGATATCACCAAAATCCTCATACTTGGTTTAAATTTCTAACCAATCAAGTGACTACAAGTCACACCTATACAATCTTCTCGTGGGTCAAGCTCCCACCATCTTCCGAATAATTAAACGGGCCTGCACATTCAACCCACCGGCTGCACTAACACTAAAAAGCGATCAGGAGTCCCTAATCCGGGGTGCAAAGCCTTTCTCGCAGAACACCGATCTCAAATGATACCGATGTTAATACCCATCTTACTCAAAACACCGAAACTCCTTTTCTGCTCATCCGAGCTCTTTATATCACATTCATTGACCAAACTATGACCTTGGTCCTTACTTCAAATTTCATACTACTCACCTGCACATCACGTGCCGATATACGATACACACAATTTCCATCATAGCTCTAGAACTGACGATAGGCTAATACTTCATCACATAAGACCTTCCATTTAACTCACTACAAGAGAGCTATAACAACATACGGCGAATTCTCATAGCCATCGAATATGCCAATATCTAAGTAGTGGTCCAAGCCACCATAACCCTTTCCGAGATCTGCCTACTCATAACAGGCCCTTAACAGAAGAATACTTAAGAGTGCCATCAATCACTGTGGCCGACAAGCCTCAAATGCACCGCCACAATCACATGCATAACTCGATCACGTTGTATGAACCGATCATTGACATCAATATGCCAACTCAACTATGGCTAATCAATCTACTTCCTTCCAGTTTATCCTGGATTGCCTTAGAAATGTTAATATCTCCCTTCAATACCTAACTTATTCCAACTGCACTCACCCTGAGTGACCTTAAATCATAAGGCCATGCTATCTCCAGAACGACGACCATTTCATGTCTCTCAAATACAACACCACAAGTCAAAACATCATAGATCGTTTTGTGCCTTTCTTCATAAGTTGCTTCAAAAGCTTGAGCCTTAACTGTACTTATAGACTCGGAATTATCAGGCACCACACTTTACCTCTTGAATTCACTAGGACCGCTATTGAGAACCATCCGGTTCTAACTTGCCCCAGTACGCAACCAACTGTACTGAATTTCTTTATAACATATGAATACCCTCTCGATAAAGCACCCAGCGGAATCACTTCCCGCGAAGCTTGCACCTATGCGAGGCATAAATCATGAATTTTCCCTCAAGTTTGAACATGAGCCAGTAAGGCTAAACATAACATGCATTCAACAATACATATACTCAAATTACCACACATGGTCCTTTTCCCGTGGCTGCAATAACCCATTAATACGCTAGTATCCAGAATTCATGCAGGTAATTAGCCATGCGACCCAAATCATAAGCGGCGAGACTCTCCCACTAGCTCAAAGCCACTATTACACGACTCTCGAGCACATTAGAAACATTCACTCAAGTCATCTACTCTTATTCAACCGCAATTCACTTGAACCTACGAACATAATCACTTATGCCCTATTAGCACTCTGACCCTATAGGGTATGACCTCATTCCGATACAACTAAACATTACCCCGCTCCATGCACTGAGCAATCTCTACCAACGACACCTTAAAACATACTATGATTCTCACACACCTACGAAGCACCATGTAGCCCTTGTCGAATATTTCCCTACTGATAAAAAAAATGTAGAGTTTATTAGGGACATAGGAACATCCAAAGTCCCAACATCATGCCATACGAGCCTCAACTCTTGCCCATCCGCAAGTTTTCAAGAACTTTTGAATAGCACCTAAATAGATCGCAGGCCAAATCTGATATAACACATGACCCATAATTAGATCGTTGATAGTGAAATCCTTTCACTTGACACGAAGCCTTAAAATACATCTTGTTAATCCATGACAATGGCCTTTATCATTTGTACATCTTCATCATAAGACAGTCCAAGACATTCGTTTGGTACATGTCCTTCTTAAGATAGTTAAACTCATTTTCCCCAGTATCTCTGCTGGCTGAATCCTTCGCCAAATAGATATCTCATATGAACCATATAGTCTTCATTACCACCAACTATCTTTAGTTCCACATCCACATTGTGATTCTACCATTACCGTGATGATTAGGCAGTTAAGTAAACCTTCTCAAGACCGTACTTATCAACCGAATGTCTGAACCTAGTGCACCCCCATGTGCACAATTGAAGATTTCTCAATTCTCTTGCATTATTGATATGGATGACACACGGTAACAATGGTTGAGTAAATTCTTGACTCCCTTGAAATCTGTAGCATCACGAACCGTCGGCGCATACTTGATACCGAGCGCACAAATTTCAATACACGAGTGGATGCAAAAGAACGTATGACATAGGCTTCAACTGAATAAATGGCGCACGATAAGGAATTCAAAGAATTGAAGAGTTTCCTAAACAGTTACATAGCCCCTCGTAAATAAATACATACGTCTCCGTATCGATCAACGAGAATCTAAGTAACCGGTCTGTGTCCCGTGACTCCTATGAACCTAGAGCTCTGATACCAACTTGTCACGACCCTAGTTCACCAATCGTGAACATGTCATGACGGCACCCAGTCCCCACGACTAGGTAAGCCTAACACATTGCGGAATATACAAGTTTATGAACATTAAATAAGAAATAGCGGAAAACGATATAAATAAGAATGTAATATGTGCCTCTTGGCACATACACCCGTCAAACACACTGTATAAACACCACCAAGACCCGGAATCCCACGGGTAACACAGACTAAGAGAAATACAACTGTGGCTCTATATGTAAAGAGTTTCTAAACAACGAGATGAAGGAAAAACATCTACTAGAACTATTAGAATAGAAGGATGGCCTCCGGATCCGCGGACGTAGCAAATCATACCTCGAGGTCTCCCAAGGTGCTGCTGAATCACCTAGTATGAGCCTCTCCTGATGTACCTGGATCTGCATAACAAATGTGTGCAGAAGAGTGGCATGAGTACACCACGGCGGTACTCAATAAGTGCCAAGCCTAACCTCGATGGAGTAGTGACGAGGAAGGTCAGGGCCCTACTGAGGGAAAACAATTACAAAAATGATAATAACAATAATAAGAAGTTTAAAAGATAATAATTCCGAATGACAACAATAAAATGATTACTGTAACTGTCTACAATTAACTAACAACAAATAACAAACTCAATTAATAAGTCCAGGACCTGTGGGAATTAACAGTACCCCTGGGTCTCCGGAAATCGAACCCGCAGCCCATGTATCAATAGATCTTAGGATCTCCGGGAATCGAACCCGCAGTCCACATCTCAATAATATATCAATAGCTAAGGATCTCCGGGAATCGAACCCGCAGTCCCTACAAATAACTCAGGATCTCGGGAATCGAACTCGTAGTCCCTACTAATAACTCTGGATCTCGGGAATCAAACCCGCAGTCCCTACAAATAAATCAGGATCTCGGGAATCGAACCCGCAGTCCCTACAAATAACTCAGGATCTTGGGAATCGAACCCGCGATCATCTCAACAACCAGTGCATGTAAGAGCAGGAATATCACTAATCGGATAATTCAAGTGTGTGTCACAACAACCAGCACATGTACACGCCCGTCATCTCGCGTACAAGGCATTTAAACTATCACATAATATCCTAGGGGTGAAAGTTCCCCCACACGAGGTTGGACAAGCCACTTACCTCGACTCCGGTACAAAACCGCTAAGAGACAACTCCCTTGCCGCAAATGTCGGCCTCAACAGGTCTAGTATCTGATAAAAATCAATAGAATCACATCAAAATAGGCCAATTGGGCATTACCCAATCAAAACAACTCAAAATACACCAAAACCCACAAGTTGCCAAAACACGACTTCCGGTACGCTTCTCGAAAAATTATGGAAGTTATATATTCAGGTTCCTTATCTCACCGCGAGTCCGTGCATATAAAATTTATCAAAATTGGACTTCATTTGCCCATTCAAATCGAAGGTTTTCTAAAATTTAGGCCTAGGGCTCAAACCGTCCATTAATCCTCCATTAACAGTGAAATAATCACGAATTTCATGATAAACTAACGTATTAAGGTCAAGAAACTTGCCCCCGATGATTTCCCGATGATAACCCGGCGTTTCCCCTTCAATATCCTCTCTTGGAGCTCAAAATGGCGTTTTTGTGTGATAGGCCGTGTCTGAAATGTTTTTGGACTTAAAGTCACTGCTAGGCCATTTTTTTCGCTTTTGCGGATAATTTTCGCATAGGCGGGACCGCTTTTGCGGTTCTATTTCCGCTTTTGCGGTTCTGCATCCGCGGTCAAATTCCGCTTCTGCGGTTCTGACAGACACCAGCACTTTTCTCTGTACGGAAATAAGCATAACGTCCTCATACGATGTCCAAATTCGACGATTCTTTTTGCTATGGCTCCGAAATTACGATACGGATCTAATGGTTCAAACAAAACTGAATTTGGAGATCATTTACCTAATATGGCACCCCTTTATGTTCAAAGAAGCAAAGATTGAAACATCAAATAAGAGCGTGATCACAACCCGAAACACACCCGAGGCCTCCGGGACCCCAATCAATCATACAAACCAACCCCAAAACACATTACGGACTTGCTCGAGGCCTCAAACCACATCAAACAACTCTAAAACCATGAATTACACCCCGATTCAAACTTTATGAACTTTGAAGTTTCCAACTTCTATTTCCGATGCTGAAACCTATCAAATCGCATCCGATTGACTTCAAATTTTGCACACACGTCCAAAATGATATATCGAAGCTACAGAAACTTTCGAAATTCCATTCTGACCCTCGGATCAAAATCTCACCTATAACTTTGTCAATTCAAGCTTAATTCTACACCGGTCATCACAAAAATATTCCAGACACACTCCTACGTCCCAAATCACCTAGCGAAGCTATCCGAGCCATAAGATTTGCATTTTGAGTCCGATATCAAAATTTCCACTTCCGGTCAAATTTTCTCAAAAACCTTCAATTTTCTATCTTTAGCCAAACGACTCCAAAATGACCCACGGACCTCCGAATTCACTTCCGATCGCGCTCCCAAATACAGAATAACCATACGGAGCTACTCCCAGTCTCGGAATCCCAAACGGACATCAATAACACTAAAATGCATTTTAAGCCAAATTGATGCAATTTCTTCTAAAATGCTATCTTCCATAATATACGCCAAAACGCTCCCGGGTTATCCAAAACCCGATCCAGGCATACACCCAAGTCCGAAATCATCATATGAACCTGTTGGAACCTTCAAATCTCAATTTAGAGGTCGTATACTCAAAATTCCAATCCTAGTTCATTTCTTCAATTTTAAGCTTTGGAAATGAGAAATTTTCATTTAAATTTGACTCCAAACTTCTTGAATTTTAATTCTGACCATACACACAAGTCAATATACTTGAGATGAAGTTTCTCATGGCTTCAAACTACTGAATGACGCTCCGTATCTCAAAACGACCGGTCGGGTCGTTACAGGTTGCTTCTAGTACAACTCTGAGTCTGCTCGAGGACGAGCGTTTGTTTAAGTTGGGGAGAATGTAACGACCCGGCCCGTCATTACGGGAATTTCCACCCCGTTACCTTGCATTAACATATCTTATGTTTCTATATCAGTGTTAGGACCTATCGGGTGAGTTAGGAGTGAACTGAATTGAAAATTAAGCAAATAGCATGTTTGAAGGAAGTTTGAATATGGAAAGTCAACCTAGAGTTGACTATCGAGTTAGAGTGCTCGGAATCGGATTCTGATGATTCGACTAGTTTCGGGGGATCATTTATGACTTAGGAGAGCAATCGTAATTGAATTCGGAGGTCCGGTGTAGTTTTAGGCTTGAATTGGCGAAGGTTGAATTTTGGCGAATCCGAACGATAGGTGAGATTTTGATCCGGGGGTCGGAATGGAATTCCGACAATTTCTGTAGCTTCGTTATGTGATTTTGGATATGTCCGCAAATTTTCAGGTCATTTGGACGTCGTTTGATCGGGTTTTGGATCGAATGTTAGTTTTGAAAGTTTTGAAGAAACTTAGGCTTGAATCCGTGTGTAATTGGTGATTTTGATGTTTAGGATGGTGTTTTTATGATTGGAACAAGTTCGTATCGTGTTTTGGAGTATGTTGGTGGTTTTCGTTGGGGTCCCGGGGCCTCGGGGTGAATCCGGACCATCATCCGGCATTTTGAAGCAAGGAAACGTCAGCTGTAAATTGCAGGTCAGTGCAGCAGAAATTAAGCCTTCGCGTTCGCGTGGAGGCAGTCGCGTTCGCGAAGGCCAGATAGGCCAACGCAACGCGTTCGTGTGAGAGAGGGCCGCGTTCCTGAAGGAGAAACTGGCGAAGCCTCGCATTCGTGTGAGGAACTACGCGTTCGCGTAGAAGAATTCCGGCGGCTGGGGGAAATGAACTTCGCGGACGCGTGACAGGGCGTCGCGTTCGCGATGAAGTAATCGAGCTGGCCATCGCGTTCACGTGAGGGACATCGCGAACACGTAGAGTTAAATGTTCAGGCAGTGAGTTTAATTGCAAAGACAGTGCAGTCGCGGGTTTATACCCCAAAAACATAATTTTGAGCCCTAGAGAGAAGAAATCATGGGAAAATGCTGGGACATCATCGGGTATTCATCGGTGTTTTGACGTGCGTGGATGCCGGTTTGAGGAGCTAAGGCGTCGCGGGCATGAGCTTTCGTCGGTTCGAGGTGGGTAATACTTGTAAATGATGTCCCGAGGGTTAGTAAACCCCGGACTTGCACATCTTAGCGCTGTGTTGAGGTGACTTGCACGCCGGATAACGGGCGTGGGATAGAGCACCATTGGGGATTGTGACTTGGTCCGTCCCGCGTAATTAATAATAACACCTAATTGTTGAAATGAATTGGACTAATTATCATGCCTGGGCTTCGTGCCGATTATTTGAATCCTTCAGGGATTGGTATCATTGTCTTGATAACACTGTGCATATTCTTATCTAAAATTAAGGTTTTAAATGGTATTTTGCTATTCAGCATTTTTATAAGGTTATGAAAAACTTGAACAAGGTCTTAATAACATTTTTTTTATCTGTGAGCTAATATGATATTGTTGCCCGTAGGGCTTTCTTGACTATTTGTTAGACTGATTGGGGCCGAGGGCCATATGTTAGGGCATGACAATTTATGTGAGCATGCATACACATGCATGGATTGGACCGCACGCCTCAGTGGTATACGGATCGGGCTGCACGCCGCCGCAGGTGTGATATTATTATTGTGCTTGGGTTGTAGGAGCCCCTCCGGAGTCTGAACCCCCACAGTGAGCACGGGTACCCAAATTGGATCGGGCTACACGCCGTAGCGGTAATATGCATTGCATGGCAAACAGTGCTGACCCGGCCCGTCATCATGTGAGCTATCACCCCGTTACCCCCGTTATATGCTTTTTGATGTTGTAATATGCATGTTGGGTGAGTTTGAGTCAATCCGGGTTGAGTTTGATTGAAATTGAGACAGAAAGTCTCTTAGAAGAAGGAATAGTTGGGAAAAGTCAACTGGACGTTGACTATTTAGTTAGAAGACTCAGAATCGGATTCGGATGATTCGGTTAGTTCCGGGAGGTGATTTGTGACTTAGGGAACAATCGGAATTGAATTTGGAGGTCCGGTGTAGAAATAGGCTTGAATTGGCTAAGGTTGAATTTTGGCGAAATCCGGACGGTAGGTGAGATTTTGATCCGGAAGTCGGAATGGAATTCCGATAGTTGCAGTAGCTCCGTTAGGTGATTTTGGATATGCCTGCAAAATTTCAGGTCATTCGGAGGTCGTTTGGTCGGGTTTTTGATCGAATAAGAATTTTGAAAGTTATAGTTAAACTTAAGCTTGAATTTGCTGAAAACGAACGATGTTGATGTTAACTATAGTGATTTAATGATTCGAGCAAGTTGGAATGAGGTAATAGATCATGTCTGTATATTTGGTTGAGGTCTCGGGGGTCTCGGGTGTGTTTCGGATGTCCAACGGGTCATTTTTGGAAGATTTTTGTAGTTTTGAGCGTAAATGTAATGATCCAAATGTCTATTTTTAGTTCTAGAGATCCAAATTTAACTTCGAGACTTCGAGAATTTAAATCATGAATTATAGGACTGATCTGGAAATTTTGGTTTAATTTCATTAAGTCGCGATTGGGTTTTTGACGCGATATGTGAGTTAATTGTTTAACGAGCGAAATTGGTATTGAACTAAGAAAATGAGCTCCAAATTCAGTTTTGTTTGAACTACTAGATCCGTATCAAAATTACGGAGCCATAGAAAAAAGAATCGTCTAATTTCGAGTTCGTATGGTGGATTTAGAGCCATTTTAGTAAAAAATGATTGTGCTGCAATTTAGATAAAAAGCTGCTGCAATGAACAGTATCCGTGAATAGTACCCGTGAATAGTACATTGTGAACAGTACCCCATGGTGAACAGTACCTTGTGAACAGTAACACGGGTGAACAGTATTTTGTTAAAAAAAAATCTGGACAGAAGGTTTTCATCCGCGACTCATTAATTGAAAACGTCCATTGTTGAGTCTTGGAGAGCAAAAGTGAAGGGAAAATGCTGGGATTTCACCGGGTTATCATTGGAGGTAAGTTTTATGGTTGATATATGTATTTTTATCTTAGAATCCTTCTTTATTTCACTGAAATTGGATCAAATTGTGGGGAAATTTATCCTAGGCCAAGGCTTTGGTAAAATACCTATTTGAGCGGGCAAATGGAGTCCGAATTTGGTAAATTTTTATATGCCTAGACTCGTATTGAGACGAGGGTTCCGGATATGTAACTTTTATAATTTTTCGAGAAGCGCACCAAAAGTCGGGTTTTGACAACTTTGTGGGTTTTGGTGCAATTTGGGTTATTTCGAATGGGTTACGTGAATTTAACATATATTGATGTATTATCATTAATTTTGAGCAGATTTGGCAACCGAGGAGATTGATTTGCGAGGCAAGCGCAAGGCGGACCGAGGCTTCTACCGGTTCGAGGTGAGTGGTAGTAGTAAACAATGTACTGAGGGTTTGAAACCTCGTACTAGCACTTCACAGTGCTATATTGAGATGAGACACGCATTCTCTGACGGGCGTAGTGACATTGTGATTGAGGGTTCGGACTTGGTCCTTCCCGGCTTATAGTAGACTGTGTTTTATGTCTGTTAAAGAGATTATAATTGTGTAATTGGGCTACTAGCCATGTTTGGGGCCTTGCGCCGATCTGTTGATCACTAGGGGACCTGTAGAGCTAGGTGACCCTTATGTCGTGTTGGAAACATACACTCAGCCGTAGCTCTAGCTCTGTATAGCATAATATGAGCCCGTACTAGATGTGTACATTGAGAGAGATTATCTAGGGTGGAACTTCCTCTTCTAGCTGAGTGGGCCTGAAAGGCCAAGTCTATACCGACTGAGACAGGGTCAATGACCCAATGTGATATATTATATTGGGCCTGAGAGGCCAAGTATATACCGACCGGAATAGGGTCGAGGACCCATTATGAGGTATTATATATATATATACCTATATTGGATCGGGCCGCACGCCGCAGCAGTATATATATTGGATCGGACCGCACGCCGCGATAATATACATGTAATATACATGTGGGACGGATCGCACGCCGCAGTATTATTGCGCTCGGGCTGTAGGAGCCCCTTCGGAGTCCGAGTCCGCACACATTCTTAGTGAGCACCGGTGTATATTATGGGATCGGGCTGCGCGCCGCAGGCAGTATAGAGATATATACATATATATATTGGATCGGACCGCACGCCGCAGTAATATTTATATGGATCGTGCTGCACGCCGTAGTATTATAGTGCTTGGGCCTAGGGAGCCCCTCCGAAGTCCGTATACACCCCCGGCGAGCGCCGTCGACGTTAAATGGAGCGGCCGCGCGCCGCAGCCGTATATGTATCGGAGCGGGCCGCGCGCCGCAGCGCGTATATGTATTGGGAGCGGGTCGCGCGCCGCGCATTATACTTATTCATATTCATATATATACTAAAATATTTATATGTTATAGATAGATGTATATGTCTCCATATATTGTGATGGTTGTATACCGTAGTGGTACGAGCGAGGATGTGGTCGGTGTGGGACCTAGATGAGATAGATGTGGACTGGGGATCAGGGTACTCATTATAGTGATGACTAACCTGTGGGGGTTGCCTTAGACCTGTTTAGTGATAGTACATGAGTTCTTATTTTCAGTTATTGTTTATTATTGTTACTCACTGAGTTGAAATATACTCACCCCACTCCCCTGCACTTTTTGTGCAGATATACAGGTTCAGGAGGGTAGTTGAGCTATCGCAATTGCTTTATTATCCCCATTCTGTGGAGACTTCGAGGTAGCTGCCGACGTCCACAGTACCTGACCTCTTTCTTTTTATCATTTTGTTGTCTCCATTCTGGTTAGACTTGATTGTGTAGTAGATCTCATTTGTAGAGGCTTAGACTTGTGACACCACGATTTGGTTGGGACTGTGTTCTTGTATTTCATTTCTACACTTCTTGATTTGTTATGAAAAAGGCTAATCACGCCGATTAATTAGTATTAATTATACTTGGCTGGTAATTGGATAAGATTGCCGGGCTTGCCTAGCAATGTGTTAGGCGCCATCACGACCGGGGTTTGGGGTCGTGACACATACATACATTGGTTTACGTGTACTACGTGGCATAACATTTAGCACTCATACATTACTGGCACACACGCATTAGTTGCCTTATTGACCAGATCTCCTGGTGTAAATTGATAAGAAGTGCTGAGCCCGAGAGGCTGATGTGAGTGCGGACTTGCACTGCTTGAGATTGTATCCAGGTATTGGTATATTATCATGAAAGAAAGTAGCTAAAAATTGATATTTCTAATAATCTATTCACATATGCTAGAAAGGGATAAAAAGATAGTTCCGTATTGTGTAGCATGAGATAGTGCCTATCGTGGTTTTCTTCCCTTCAGCGTTATTTACTTTTATTACTACTGAGTTGGAAGTACTCACACCCGACTCCCTGCACCTTGTGTGCAGATCCAGGTATATTACAGCAGAGCTGATTCCATTGCGGCTCGGGAGTGCTTTTGGACAGTCGAGGTAGCTGCCAGCGTTCGCAGGACCTGATTCTCCAGTTTGTTTGTATTTTGTTCTGATCATCCCACACTTGTGCACACTTATATTCACTATTTACACTTGTATATTCCGTAGAGGCTCATGACTCTTGACCCTTCGATCTATGGGAGTTGCACTATGTTGGGACTTGGTTCCCCTGTCTTTAATATATACATCACTGTTATTTTACAATTGTTATGCTTAAATTGGATAAAGTGAGCTTATAGCTCCGTGATTGTTGTTAATTGGTCAGGCTGGCCTAGCAGCGTGCTGGGCGCCATCACGTTCTTGTTGTTGTCCTATCTCTTCTGGTATAAGCATATCTTTTGTGAGTCCTATCTTGATTACTTGTATGACTGGTTTTATTTCATCATACAATATTTCTGCTGGTGCGGTATAGAATTTTATAAAAAATAGGTTTCCTTTTGTAACTCTTTTGAAATTTATAAATGCCTTGTATAATTCTGGTATAGTTGATATTTCTTCTCCATCATATGTGTATACTGTACTCAATAGTCCATAAATATAACATGTTTTTACTAGGTTAGCATTTGTTTTTGGTTGTGCTATTAGCCTATTGTATCCTTGTAGCTTTTGGGTTATGAAGTCTTGGGTTGGTTCTCTCGTAGTTTTCGATCTTGGATTGAGGTTTAGATATGTCTGTATTTTGTGAATATTTTCTATATATGATCTGGTTATATGATTGTAAGCTTTATTTTCTTGGTTTAGGCTTTCTAAATATGATGTCATTGTGGAGGTATGAATAATGGGTCTTTTGGTATTTTGGGTATGTATGGTTTGTCAAATATTTTGTTCATTTTCGTATTTCTAACTCCTTTCTTTGTAGATGAACTTCCTGCAGCTGTATCAAAACATATGTTATGGGTTTTAAGGTGTTTCCCAACGTCACCTTGTAGCTTTGGAATTTTATAGTCTTCCGATTGACTTATATCCGTATCTTTAGAGTCATGCTGCTGACTTAGATTTTTGGCATCTTCTAGCTTTTGTATTCTCGTTCCCATATTATCCATTTGAGAGGATAATTTCTCAAGGATTGAGATTATATCTTTTGTTGTATCTATTTCTTCAGTTTGTGCAGCTTTGTCTTGATAGGTAGTCTGCAATCATATTTTTGTTAGTACTAATTACTTCAATTGTAAATGTAAAATTCAATATATTCAATACAAGCCTTCGTATTTCCTTTGTTGTAACTGAATCTTGTATCTTCCTGGTTAGCCACCATTTTACTTGTGTATTATCTGTTCTTATAATAAACTTATTATATACAATATATGGTTAAATGCCAATAAACATTTATATACTGCATATAATTCTTTTCTATTGATTTCCCATTTTATCTCCGGGTTTGTGAATGTTCCTGAATAATACCTACAGTGATGTTCTATTTTTTCTTTATCATACCCGTATTTTAGTACTCCTCCATAGCTTTTTTCACTTGCATCTGATTCTACTATATATGTAAATTTTTTATCTTCATCTGGGAAGTATAGTTTTGGTAGATTTTTACATATTTGTTTTACTTTTCTTACTTGTTTTTATCTTCTTCACTAAAGTGATACTCTATATCCTTTTTTAAATTTTTCTGCAATGGTTTTAAAGTCTCTGCTAATTTTGGTATATATTCTCTTACTTGGTTTACTAATCCTAAAAATGATTGTAGTTTCTTTTTTGTATCTAATTGTTCATTTGAATTTATTATCTTTTGTACTATATGAGTTTGCATTTTAATTCCACTTTTATCTATTTCTATTCCTAGAAATTCTATTTGATTTTTCATTATTTCTGCCTTTTTCTACTTAAGCTTATTCCCGATATTTCTATAATATGTATAAATGTTTCTAATAATTTTATATGCTCATCTTGTGTTTTTGAATATAATAATATATCATCAATATAGATTATGAAATTTTCTAATTGTTTGAAATAGTTATCGATAAAATGTTGATATCTACCTGGTGCATTTTTATATCCAAATGGTAATACGTTCCATTCATAAAATCCTTGGGGTACTGTAAATGCTGTTAATTTTTTGGATTCTTCTTCTAACTTTAAGTGGTAAAATCCTGATTTACAATCAAATTTACTAAAATAGTTATATCCTTGGATTTGTCTTATTTTTAGTATTTTGTTTGGTATTGGGTAGTTATATGTTTTTGTGACGACCCGGCCCGTCGTCACGAGAATTACCACCCCGTTATGTTGTAAATACATGTTTTATGCTTTTATGTCAGTGCTAGAGTCTATCGGGTGATTTAGGAGTGATTTGGATTGAAAATGAGGCATATAGCCTTTTTGAAGGAAAACTTGAATAAGGAAAGTCAACCCGGAGTTGACTATTTGGTTAGAGGGCTCGGAATAGGATTCTGATGATTCGGTTAGTTCCGGGAGGTGATTTGTGACTTAGGGGAGCGATCGGAATTGAATTTGGAGGCCCGATGTAGAAATAGGCTTGAATTGGCTAAGGTTGAATTTTGGCGAAATCCGAACGGTAGGTGAGATTTTGATCCGGGGGTCGGAATGGAATTCCGACAGTTGCAGTAGCTCCGTTAGGTGATTTTGGATGTGCCTGCAAAATTTTAGGTCATTCGGGCGTCGTTTGATCGTGTTTTTGATCGAATGTGTAATTAGGAAAGTTTTATGAAATTTAGGCTTGAATCCGTGGGTAATTGGTGATTTTGATGTTTAGGATGGTGTTTTATGATTGGAACAAGTTCGTATCGTGTTTTGGGGTATGTTGGTGGTTTTAGTTGGGGTCCCGGGGGCCTCGGGGTGAATCCGGACCATTATCCGGCACTTTGAAGCAAGAAAAGGTCTGCTGAAATCTGCAGATCACTGGGCAAACTTTAAGCCTTCGCGCTCGCGAGGGCTATGCCGCGTTCGCGTATGCTGGGAGGCGTCGCGAACGCGATGGAGAGATTTGACTGGCAGTGAGTTTAAGTTCAGAACAGAACCAGTCACGGGTTTAATACCCAAATCCTCCATTTTTGAGTTCCAAGAGAAGAAATTGACGGGAGATTGCTGGGAAATCATCGGGGTTTCGTTGGAGGTAAGTTTTGTGGCTTAATTACATCATTTTTACATGAAATCTTTGGTTAAATCCCTCCCTGTAAATGGAAGATTAAAGGTGGGTTTGAGCCCTAGGCCTAAATTGAAGAAAAACACCGATTTGAGTGGGCAAATGGAGTCCGATTTTGGTAAATTTTATATGCCTAGACTCGTATCGAGATGAGGGTTCCGAATATGTGACTTTTGTAATTTTTCGACAAGCGTACCGAAAGTCGGATTTTGACAACTTTGGGAATTTTGATGTAAATTGAGTTGTATTGATTGGGTGTCGTCCCATTGGCCAAATTTGTTGTGTTTCTACTGTATTTGATCAGATTTTACGCGTGTGGAGCTTGATTCTTGTGGAAAGGGCATTGCGGAGTAGTCGTCGTGCCGAATTGAGGTGAGTAATAGATGTGGGTGATGACCAGCGGGTTCGAAACCCCGGTATACCATTTTGTGACGCTGTATAACGGCGAGACACGTACTCTCTTGTGAGTGTGGGGTCAATTGTGATTGGGGACTATGGCTTAGTCCGACTTGTTGATACTGTGTTATGACATTGGCTATTCTTGAGCCGTCGAACCTCCTTCTCGGATGGTTGCATATATATATATTGTGATAATGGCCACTCTTGAGTCGAGGAACTCCCTTCTTGGGCGGTTGAGTATACTTGTGGGCCGCGAGCCAGTTATTGGATCCCGCGAGGATCGTTATCATTGTCTTATCATATTGACATGCTAGTTACTACCGGTCCGTAGCTATTTCTGTTATCATGCTATTTCCAATCTCTGGAACTTGGTATTACTGTTTTCCAACCGAAAAATGATAAAAAGGTTTTCAAAACTACTTTTGAGACTGCGAGGCTGTATTTGCATATTAGCCGACCGGTTTGTGGATCGGGCCGCTCGCCGCAGCGAGATATATGTTGGATCGGACCGCACGCCGTAGTGATATTGTGCTTGGGCCGTAGGAGCCCCTCCGGAGTCTCGAACCCCCACAATGAGCACGGGTACCCAAATTGGATCGGGCCACGCGCCGTAGCGGTCATATCATGCATCGCATTGCATTTAGCTACATCCGATAGTTGTTATACTATTTCGTTGGTACTTGTTGGTACATGTACGGTTGATATTGATTCCGTGACAGGGGTATTTGATTACGACTTTACATAGTGCTTTATTGCGGATTTCTTATCTCGCTGTGCTGTCTTACCCCCGTTTATTACCACCGAGTCCGGCAAGTACTCATTTTACTCCTCGCACCTGTGTGCGCATCCGGTACCTCTCAGCCAGTGATCCGAGAGGCCGTGCGAGGCGACATCCGTGGGATATACGAGGTAGCCGCAGAGTCCGCAGGACCCGATATTCCTTCTTACTGTCTTTTGATTTCGTATCGACTTTTCTTTCCGCACTTGGTATCTTGTAAACCTTTATACACTCATGTTCGGTAGAGGCTCACGACTCTCGACCCTTCGGTCTATGGGAGTTGATGTATTATGGGACTTGGTTCCCCGTTTTCGTTATATGTATCGCTATTGCTTCGTGATTTGATATGCCTAAAAGGGCTAAAGAGAGCTTCTAGCTTTGTTATTGTTATTGATTGGTCAGGCCGGCTTAGCAATGTGCTGGGCGCCATCACGACCGGATTTGGGGTCGTGACAAGTTGGTATCAAAGCCTAGGTTTACTAGGCCTCGTTAGTCTTGAGCTGGTCAGTAGAGTCTCGTGGATCGGTACGGGGACGCCTCGTACTTATCCTCGGGAGGTCTGCGAACCTTTAGGAAAACTTCATTTTTCTTGAACTCGTCGTGCGATCTTGTTGTTCCGAGAACCGAACTTCTATATTCTATTCTCTCGCGGATGGCGAGAACGCGAGCATCGGGACGAGGTGGACGACCTCCATCGCCACCTGTTAGAGGCCGTGGGCGCGGTCGTGCTAGAGTTAGAGGTAGGGCGGGCTGAGGCAGTGCCAGCTGACCCGCTCGTTGTACCGGCTCGGGAGCAGCCCCCGGTGGTTGATGCTCCAGCAGCCCCAGTTCAGGGCCAGACTGTATCTATTGCTATTCCTGGTTTTCAGGAGACTCTTGCTCAGATATTATCGGTGTGTTTCGGTTTGGCTCAGGTAGTTTCAGCTACTGCCACTGCAGCGACATCTCAGACAGGGGGTGGTCAGCAGACCCCTGCAGCTCGCACACCCGAGCAGGTTGTTCAGGGACATCAGACGCCAGATGCGGTCCCCGCTCAGGTGGTTGCACCAGTTATTCCTCCAGCTGCACCAGCTCCAGCTCCAGAGCATATGGTTCAGGCTATGCCCGAAGACGAGCAGCGTCGTCTTGAGAGGTTTGGTAGACTTCAGCCACCCCATTTCAGTGGCATTGGGGGTGAGGATGCCCAGGGTTTCTTGGACAAGTGCTAGAGGATTTTGCGGACGGCTGGTATTCTTGAGTCCAGCGGAGTTTCATTTACTACCTTTCAGTTCACTGGTCCCGCATTTGATCGGTGGGAAGAGTTTGAGAGGCGTAGGCCTGCAGGAGCAGCACCTCTCACATGGCAGCAGTTCTCTACTCTCTTTCTAGAGAAATATGTACCTCGGTCTCGTCGCGAGGAGCTACGTCGCCGGTTCGAGTGGTTGATTCAGGGCGACATGTCTGTGACTCAGTATGAGCTTAGATTCACTCAGTTGGCTAGGCATGCCACATGGATGATCCTTAATGATAGGGAGAGGATCAAGAGGTTCATTGATGGCCTCAACTACTCTATCCGCATTCTTATGACCGAGAGAGAGTTTTGTCATCATCATTTGAGCAGGTTGTTGATATGGCACGTTCCATTGAGGCGGATCATCGCCGAGAGAGAGAGGAGTGGGAGGCCAAGAGGCCTCATGGTTCTGGCAGTTTCAGTGGTGCTCCATCTAGAGGGCATTCCCAGCAGAGCAGAGGCCGCTCGTCTAGACCTTCTCATTCAGGCCGCCTAGAGCAGAGCGGAGGTTCATATGGTCATGGTCGACAGGGGTTTCTGCAGGGTCAGTCATCACTTAGTGCCCTTCCAACTCAAAGTGCAGCACCTACTTCTTCAGCCCAGGGTTCTTCTGTGGCGAGGGGTTCCCTTCAGTCCCCTTCTCCAGCACCAGGTGCATGTTTTGAGTGTGGTGAGTTTGGCCATATGAGGAGGCAGTGCCCTCGACTCCGTAGGGACAGGACTCAGCAGAGGGATCAGCCCTCATCTTCAGCACCATCTTAGTCTAGTAGAGGTGGAGGTCAGTCTTCTCGTGGTCGCCCCAGAGGCGAGGAGAGATCTGGTGGAGGCCAGGCACGGTTCTATGCACTTCCTGACAGGCGTGATGTAGTTGCCTCCGATGCAGTGATTACAGGTATCATTTCTGTCTGTCACAGAGATGCCTCTGTTCTATTTGATCCAGGGTCCACATATTCTTACATGTCCTCTTATTTTGCACATCACTTGAGTGCGACTCGTAGTAGTCTTGATTTGCCCGTTCATGTATCCACCCCCGTGGGTGATACGATTGTTGTGGATCATGTCTATAGATCCCGTGTTATATCTATCGGGGGTCTGGAGACCCAGGCCGATTTGTTATTATTGGGTATGGCGGACTTTGATGTTATATTGGGTATGGACCGGTCGTCTCCGTACCATGCTATATCGGACTCGTCATGCTAAGACAGTTACGTTGGCCATTCCTGGTATTTCTCACATCGAGTGGCGGGGTTCGACCGATTTCGTCCCTAGCCGTGTTATTTCGTTCTTAAAAGCTCGGAAGATGGTTGAAAAAGGGTGTTTATCGTATTTAGCTTTTGTGAGAGATGTGGGAGCCGAGTCTCCTAGCATTGATTCTGTACCTGTTGTGAGGGACTTCCCAGATGTATTCCCCTCAGACCCGCCGGGCATGCCGCCGGACAGGGATATTGATTTTGGCATTGACTTGGTGCGGGGCACTCAGCCCATATCCGTTCCTCCTTATCGGATGGCACCAGTTTGGTTGAAAGAACTGAAAGAGCAGCTTCAAGAGCTTCTGGATAAGGGTTTCATCCGCCCTAGTGTGTCTCCGTGGGTGCGCCGGTATTATTTGTTAAAAAGAAAGATGGTTCCATGCGAATGTGTATTGATTATAGGCAATTGAACAAAGTGACAGTGAAGAACAAGTACCCTCTACCGCGCATAGATGATTTGTTTGATCGGTTACAGGGTGCGAGGGTGTTTTCTAAGATCGATCTTCGTTCAGGCTATCATCAGCTGAAGATCAGGGACTCGGATATTATGAAGACTGCATTCGGGACCCGATATGGTCATTATGAGTTTCTTGTGATGTCGTTTGGGCTGACCAACGCCCCAGCAGCATTTATGCATCTGATTAACAGTGTGTTCAGGCCCTATTTGGATTCATTTATGATTGTGTTCATTGATGACATTCTAGTTTACTCCCGTAGTCAGGAGGAGCATGCTCAGCATTTGAGTATTGTGTTGCAGAGATTGAGGGAGGAGAAGCTATATGCTAAATTCTCCAAGTGCGAGTTTTGGCTCGAGTCCGTAGCATTTCTGGGACATGTGGTGTCTCGTGATGGTATTCAGGTTGATCCTAAGAAGATAGAGGCGGTGTAGAGTTGGCCTAGACCGTCCTCAGCTACAGAGATCAGGAGTTTTCTTGGTTTGGCGGGATATTATCGCCGGTTTGTTCAGGGATTTTCATCCATTGCTTCTTCATTGACTAAATTGACCCAGAAGGGTGTATCATTCGTGTGGTCGGATGAGTGCGAAGAGAGCTTTCGGAAGCTCAAGACAGCTTTGACCACAGCTCCAGTGTTAGTATTTCCATCAGCTTCAGGTTCATATACCATTTATTGTGATGCCTCGAGAGTGGGGATAGGTTGTGTGTTGATGCAGGAAGGTAAGGTAATTGCTTATGCTTCTCGGCAATTGAAGCCACATGAGAAGAACTATCCTGTTCATGATTTGGAGCTAGCCGCCATTGTTCATGCATTGAAGATTTGGAGGCACTATTTGTACGGTGTGTCTTGTGAGGTGTATACCGACCATCGTAGTCTCCAGCACTTGTTCAAGCAGAAAGACCTTAATTTGAGACAACGGAGATGGCTTGAGTTGCTTAAGGATTATGACATTACTATATTATATCATCCGGGGAAGGCCAATGTGGTGGCCGATGCTTTGAGCCGGAAGGCGGTCAGTATGGGGAGCTTGGCATATATTCCGGCTGAGGAGAGGCCATTTGCTTATGATGTTCAGGTGCTAGCCAATCGGCTAGTGAGGTTAGATATTTTGGAGCCCAGCAGGGTATTGGCTTGTGTTGTATCTCGGTCATCTCTATATGATCGTATTCGTGAGCGCGAGTATGATGATCCACATTTGGCTGTCCTTAGGGACAGAGTTCAGCATGATGATGCTAGAGATGTCACCATTGATAGTGACGGCGTATTGAGGATGCAGGGCCGGATATGTGTGCCCAATGTTGATGGCCTTCGTGAGTTGATTCTGGAAGAGGCCCATAGCTCGCGGTATTCTATCCATCCAGGAGCCGCGAAGATGTATCAAGATTTGAAACAACACTATTGGTGGAGAAAGATGAAAATGGACATTGTCGGACATGTAGCACGGTGCCTCAACTGTCAGCAGGTTAAGTACGAGCATCAGAGGCCCGGTGGTGTATTTCAGCGCATTGATATTCCTGAGTGGAAATGGGAGAGGATCACTATAGACTTTGTTACTGGACTCCCTCGGACGGCGAGGAAGTTTGATTCTGTATGGGTGATTGTGGATAGACTGACCAAGTCAGCTCACTTCATTCCAGTTAGTACTACCTACTCATCGGAGCGGTTGGCGGCGATCTTTATTCGAGAGATTGTTCGGTTGCATGGAGTTCCAGTGTCTATCATATCCGACAGGGGTACTCAGTTCACTTCTCAGTTTTGGAGAGCATTTCAGCGAGAGATGGGTACGCGGGTTGAGTTGAGCACCGCATTTCACCCCCAGACAGACGGGAAGTCTGAGCGCACTATTCAGATTCCGGAGGATATGTTGCGAGCATGTGTGATTGACTTTGGTGGTTCGTGGGATGAGTTCTTACCACTTGCTGAGTTTGCCTACAACAACAGTTATCAGTCGAGTATTCAGATGTCCCCGTACTAGGCATTGTATGGCAGACGGTGTAGATCCCCCGTGGGATGGTTTGAGCCTGGTAAGGATAGATTGATAGGGACTGAGTTAGTCCAGGATGCTCTGGATAGAGCGAAGTTGATCCAGGAGAGGCTTCGTACAGCACAATCTCGCCAGAAGAGTTATGCGGACCGTAGAGTTCGAGAGTTGTCTTTCATGGTTGGTGACAGAGTATTGTTGAAGGTTTCACCTATGAAGGGTGTCATGAGGTTTGGGAAGAAAGGAAAGTTGAGTCCTAGGTACATTGGTCCTTTTGAGATACTTAGGAGGGTTGGAGAGGTGGCATACGAGTTAGCCTTGCCGCCCAGCTTATCTAGCGTTCATCCAGTATTCCATGTGTCTATGCTCCGGAAGTACATTGGAGATCCGTCTCATGTTTTAGACTTCAGTACCATTCAGCTTGATGGTGATCTATCCTATGATGTGGAGCCTATTGCTATTTTGGGTCGTCAGTTGAGAAAATTGAGGTCCAAGGAGATTGCATCAGTTAAGGTTCAGTAGAGAGGTCGACCCGTGGAGGAGGCCACTTGGGAGATCGAGCGGGAGATGCGGAGCAGATATCCTCACTTGTTTGAGACCTCAGGTATGTTTCTTGACCCGCTCGAGGACGAGCGTTTGCTTAAGAGGGGGAGAATGTGATGACCCGGCCCGTCGTCACGAGAATTACCACCCCGTTATGTTATAAATACATGTTTTATGCTTTTATGTCAGTGCTAGAGTCTATCGTGTGATTTAGGAGTGATTTGGATTGAAAATGAGGCATATAGCCTTTTTGAAAGAAAACTTGAATAAGGAAAGTCAACCCGGAGTTGACTTTTTGGTTAGAGGGCTCGGAATCGAATTCTGATGATTCGGTTAGTTCCGGAAGGTGATTTGTGACTTAGGGGAGCGATCGGAATTGAATTTGGAGGCCCGTGTAGAAATAGGCTTGAATTGGCTAAGGTTGAATTTTGGCGAAATCCGAACGGTAGGTGAGATTTTGATCCGGGGGTCGGAATGGAATTCCGACAGTTGCAGTAGCTTCGTTATGTGATTTTGGATGTGCCTGCAAAATTTCAGGTCATTCGGGCGTCGTATGATCGGGTTTTTGATCGAATGTGTAATTCGGAAAGTTTTATGAAATTTAGGCTTGAATCCGTGGGTAATTGGTGATTTTGATGTTTAGGATGGTGTTTTTATGATTGGAACAAGTTCGTATCGTGTTTTGGGGTATGTTAGTGGTTTTAGTTGGGGTCCCGGGGGCCTCGGGGTGAATCCGGACCATTATCCGGCACTTTGAAGCATGAAAAGGTCTGCTGAAATCTGCAGATCACTGGGCAAACTTTTAGCCTTCGCGTTCGCGAGGGCTATGCCGCGTTCGCGTATGCTGGGATCAGGTGACTATCGCGTTCGCGAGGGTTGGTGTCGCGTTCGCGTAAGAGGAAGCTGGGAAGCATCGCGTTCGCGATGGTCTGGGCCGCGTTCGCGTATAAGGAATTCGCAAGGCATCGCGAACGCGTGATGTATGTCGCGTTCGCGTAGAGGAAAAATCCGGGCTGGGGAGAATGGTCTTCGCGGACGCGTGACGGTGTGTCGCGTTCGCGATGAAGGACTGGAATAAGGCATCGCGTTCGCGTGGGAGGCGTCGCGAACGCGATGAAGAGATTTGACTGGCAGTGAGTTTAAGTTCAGAACAGAACCAGTCGCGGGTTTAATACCCAAAACCTCCATTTTTGAGTTCCAAGAGAAGAAATTGACAGGAAATTGCTGGGAAATCATCGGGGTTTCGTTGGAGGTAAGTTTTGTGGCTTAATTACATCATTTTTACATGAAATCTTTGGTTAAATCCCTGTAAATGGAAGATTAAAGGTGGGTTTGAGCCCTAGGCCTAAATTGAAGAAAAACACTGATTTGAGTGGGCAAATGGAGTCCGATTTTGGAAAATTTTATATGCCTAGACTCGTATCGAGATGAGAGTTCCGAATATGTGACTTTTGTAATTTTTCGACAAGCTTACCGAAAGTCGGGTTTTGACAACTTTGGGAATTTTGATGTAAATTGAGTTGTATTGATTGGGTGTCATCCCATTGGCCTAATATGTTGTGTTTCTACTGTATTTGATCAGATTCTACGCGCGCGGAGCTTGATTCTCGTGGCAAGGGCATTGCGGAGTAGTCGCCGAGCCGTATTGAGGTGAGTAATGGATGTGGGTGATGACCAGTGGGTTCGAAACCCCGGTATACCACTTTGTGACATCGTATAGCGGCGAGACACGTACTCTCTTGTGAGTGCGGGGTCGATTATGATTGGGGACTATGGCTTAGTCCGACTTGCTGATACTGTGTTATGATATTAGGCTATTCATGAGCCGTCGAACCTCCTTCTCGGATGGTTGCATACTATACTGTGATATTGGCTACTCTTGAGCCGTTGAACCCCTTTCTTGGGTGGTTGAGTATACTTGTGGGCCGTGAGCCAGTTATTGGATCCCGCGAGGATCGTTATCATTGTCTTATCATATTGACATGCTAGTTACTACCGGTCCGTAGCTATTTCTGTTATCATGCTATTTCCAATCTCTGGAACTTGGTATTACTGTTTTCCAACTGAAAAATGATAAAAAGGTTTTCAAAACTACTTTTGAGCCTCCGAGGCTGTATTTGCATATTAGCTGACTGGTAGTGGATCGGGCTGTGCGCCGCAGCGGTATATATATTGGATCGAACTGCACGCCGCAGTAATATTGTGCTTGGGCTGTAGGAGCCCCTCCGAGTCTGAACCCCCACAGTGAGCACGGGTACCCAAATTGGATCGGGCTACGCGCCGTAGCGGTCATATCATGCATTGCATTGCATTTAGCTACATCCGCTAGCTATTATACTATTTTGCTGGTACCGGTTGGTACGTGTACAGTTGATATTGATTCTGTGACAGGGTATTTGATTACAGCTTCACATAGTGCTTTATTGCGAATTTCTTATCTGCGCTGTCTTACCCCTGTTTATTACCAATGAGTCTGGCAGTACTCATTTTACTCCCTGCACCTTGTGTGCAGATCCAGGTTTCTCTCAGCAGTGATCCGGTAGCTGTTCGAGGCGACATATGTAGGACATTCGAGGTAGCTGCAGAGTCCGCAGGACCCGATATTCCTTCCTACTGTCTTTTGATTCTGTATCGACTTTTCTTTCCGCACTTGGTATCTTGTAAACCTTTATACACTCATGTTCAGTAGAGGCTCATGACTCTTGACCCTTCGGTCTATGGGAGTTGATGTATTATGGGACTTGGTTCCCCGTTTTCGTTATATGTATCGCTATTGCTTCATGATTTGATATGCCTAAATGGGCTAAAGAGAGCTTCTAGATCCGTTATTGTTATTGATTGGTCAGGCTGGCTTAGCAATGTGCTGGGCGCCATCACGACCGTATTTGGTGTCGTGACAAGTTTTGGTTTTTGCATTTAGGTTTCTATAATATATAACCATTCTACTTTTTCCTCTTTTTTGTTCACTATGTTTATTTACTATAAATGTTGGACTTGTATGTTTACTATTACTTTCTTGTATATAACCTTGTTCTACTAATTCGTCAATGTGTATTTTAAATTCATTTAAATCTTTGAAATTGTATTTTAAAGGTTTTTGTGTTATTATACTATTTTCATCAATTAGCTCTATTTTTACCTTTGTTTTATGTTTTTCCCAACCTTGTAATGGGTTTTCACTATACAATGGTTTTAGTTTTTCTTGAATTATTTTAAATGTATTTATTGAAAAAATAATTAATTCTATTTTATTAGTATCTTCTTTTTATATTGTATATTCCTTCTATAGTAAGTATTTTATCCCATATTTGTATTTTTATATGTTTTGATTTGTGGGTAATTATGCTTCCTTCATTGTTAAATCCTGTTACTAGTAATGGTGTTCTAAGTTTTTCCCACTTTTCTTCTGGTAGGTAATTATATCTACATAAATTTACTTCTGATCCTGTGTCTATCATAGGTGTGTAGTATCTATTGTAGTATCCTTCCACTATCATTTTTACTAGTATATGCATTTTCATATTCATAATATAGTTCTTTTTATTGTTACTTTCTTATTTTCATAATATATGATTAGTTGTTCATTATCTAAGTTGTATGGTTTAACTTTTTCTAGCCATTTTATTCCTAATATAATATTTTTATCTCCTTGGTATATTTTAAATCTTATTGTCATAATTATTCCTCCTATAATTATTTCTTTTTCTGCTATTTCTTCACTAGTTATCATTCCTTTAGGTAATTCGGGGTATAATTTTTCACTAGTTAGTATCTCATCTTCTGTGATTAATTCTCTTGTTATATAGTTTTCTTCTTGTCCTGTATTTATTCGTATTAAGTATTTTCTTCCATTCATTACTCCTGTTATGTAATAATGATGATGTTTTATTTCTCCTGGTAATTGCTCTATAAGTTTAGGTATTTTATATCCTATCTTGTCTAATGTGCTTGTTTTATTTGATGATGTTTGTCCCACTTCAAAACTTAATCTTTTTGATGTGCTTAGTCTTTCTTTTACTATGTCTAAATCTTCTTCTATGTCTAATTCATTATTACTATACTCATTGTTATCTATAACTGTATCTATTCTTTCAAAAGGATTTTCTATCTTTATTTTGTTTATTTTATTTCTTGCCATTATCTTATGTTTAGTTGTTAATATATATAGATTTTTACATCTTGCTGTAAATATCTTACTACCTGGGGTTAATTCTATTCCTGACATTTTCCAGTATAATACAAGTGATTTATCTATATTTTTATCATTTATCGCTACTGAATAGTTAGCACTAATTATGAACTTAAATTTTTGGTATATCAAATTTCCTCGTACTGCACTTATTATACTTTTTTCTATAGGTTGTATAATTCTATCATCTCTGCTAGATAAATTTCTATTGGTGTATCTATCCCTTCTCTAAAACATGCTTTTATTAATATTTCTGTTCCTCCTACATGTACCAATTTGGGGGTTGGGGTCGGGTATAGCTCCGTTTAGCTCTGTTATAGGTCTTTTAGATTGATTAGTTACTAACTGTATTGGTAATTGATTAGATTTTTGATTCATTGCTGGCTAAATTCTAAATTATAATTTTCTTTAGCTAAAGTTTTTAATAACAATAATTTTTCTATATTTTTATTTAGTGACTCTATGTGTGTGATTTTCTTAGTTTGCATATAATTATCTAAATCATTTTTCATATTTTGTTCGATTTTAGCTGTTTCAAGCATAGTTTATCTTTCTAAGTACATAAAAGATTAATATCTTGTAATTATCTGCCATTTCATCTTGTAGATATGTTATCATTATTTTATGTATTGCTATTATTCTTATGGTATTCCTTCTAATCTTCTTACTTTACTATCATATTCATCATGTAATAATAAGATATAAAAAATAATTTTTCTGGTCACTACCATGGCCCTTTGCTCTAATAATTTACCCTAGCAATGTCCTCAACTGCGGTACTCCCCTAAACGCATCTCCTCGCCTCACCGGTTTCCCATTAGGAGTGACTTAGCCTAGGTTACTACTAACAGCATACTTCCATGGCAAACTTGCTCAAATTATTTTTTATAGCATTATTATAACATGATGAAAACTATAGTATTATAAGATGATTATCAGGAATATAAGAATTTAGCTACGCATAATCATAAATGATTTTACCTGACTTTGTATCTCCTTCGAGTTCGACATATTTTGTTGAATCTTATACCTTATTTGAGAGAGTATTTTTGAAAGAGAGAATTTTTATTGATTTCTAATTTTCTGATTTCCGATTTTGATCCTTGATCCTGTCTATACATCTTTCTACTTGCTCCTTTATATAGAGGAGTAAGATGACTCTTACTATTCACATCCGACTCTTACTATTCATTGGCCTTTACTATTCATTGGCCTTTACTATTCATGAATAGTAACTTGACTCTTACTATTTACGACTATGACGACTCTGACTTTTTTACATAAAAAACAAAGAACTTTACATAAAGAAAAGTAAATATTTCTTTTACATCATTATCTGCTTTCTCTTTATGTCTCTTTCTGCTTCATCTTCTTTGTATCTTATCGGCCGCTTTGTCATCTTTTGATCATTTCTTCTTTATGTCTCTTTCTTCTTTACGACTTTCTCGTCTTTTGAGTTATCTTCTACTATCTTCTTCAATTATTCTAAGTGGACTTCTGGAATTACATTATCTTCTCCGTGACATTTTGAACATAAATGGTCTGGATATTTCTGGCTGATTATTCTACAGTATCTTGCTAGTAAATCTTCTGAGATAAATCCTTTTCTTAATGCTCTGGTTGTAGGTTGTCTTTCTGGATTTAGTAGAGACATAATCCATTTTTGGATTTTTTCGATATCTGATTGTCGTTGTTCCTTTGAATTTGAATATATTAATAACTAGTCTCTTGAATAATAACTCCAAATAGCATTTCCGTTTAGATAATTATGTGCTAGCTCATTGATGATTGTAGATATTCCAACAATTCTTTTGTTAGCATAAAAGCTAGGTATTTCGCATTTAGGTATTTCTTGTTGTTGTCCTATCTCTTCTGGTATAAGCATATCTTTTGTGAGTCCTATCTTTATTACTTGTATGACTGGTTTTATTTCATCATACAATATTTCTGCTGATGCAATGCAATGCACATAACCGCTACGGTGTGTAGCCCGATCCATTTAACATCGACGGCGCTCACTGGGGGTGTGTACAGACTCCGGAGGGGCTCCTACAGCCCAAGCGCAATACTGCTGCGGCGTGCAGCCCGATCCTCATATCAACCACTGCGGTGTGCAGCCCGATCCATCCTCAGTCCACATAAATCAGATAAGTCACAAAACAGTTCATTTATCTTAATTCCAGTTTTCAGTTCATAATTTATGAAAAATACTTTAACTTTATTAAATTTGCAAAAGCCGGTGACTTAGCATATCAATAATGTGATTTCAATTTCCGGACTGAGATTAGTGATTTAAGCAAATATAGCTATCACATAAATATTGTCCTCTAAGGACTCTACAGATCGGTACAAGGCCCCAAACAAGGCTTATCGCCCACAAGTATAACAAATACAATGTATTTCCAATACTAATATCATATTATTCATTTCCGGGATGGACCAAGTCTCAATCCCCAGTCACAATCAATCCCGCACCTGCCACGGTGTGCGAGCCACGCCCTACTAGCATCACAATGTGCTAAGCCGGGGTTTCGAACCCTCAGGCTACCATATACACAAACTACTCACCTCTAGCCGGCCGTAGACTCGTCCGCGATACCTTTTCCTTTCAATTTAGCTCCCTCGTGCGTAGAATCTAGTCAAACCACAATAATTATATCAAATACGGGTCAAAGAATCATAACCCATTTCAATTTACATGAAATTCGCATAAATACACTAAGTTGGTAAAACTCGACCTCGGGCCCACTGCTCGGAAAATTCCGAAATTAGTACCAACGCGATCCTCGTCTTGTCACGAGTCTGTGCATATAAAATTTATCAAATTCGGAGTTCAAATGGCCTTCCAAAACTCAAAATCCCATTTTCAATACCTAGGCCACAATTCTTCAAGATTCTACCCAAATTCATGAAGATTGATGTTAATCCTACCATAAAATTATGTTTTTGAGTCAAGAATCTTACCTCCGATGAATACCCGATGATATCTCAGGGATTTCTTCGTGTTTTCTTCTCTCTAGGGCTCAAAATTGGGTTTTGGGTGAATGAACCCGCGACCCCTCTGTTCTGTGATTTAATTCACTGCCAGAACATTTCCTTCTATGCGATCGCAGGCCCCTTATTGCGATCGCATAGAGCAAGTTTCTCAGGCCTCCAATTCGTTCTCTGCGATCGCATAGCTTCGTATTTATACCCTCCGCAATCACAATCGAGCCTCCGCGATCGCACTGCACAAATTCCGGACACTATGCGATCGCAATGCCCTTCACGCGATCGCATAGAGTTAACTTCACGCCCCTTCCACTCTTCTATGCGATCGCAGTCATCTCTATGCGATCGCATAGAGCAACTGCTGCCTGCAATTTTCTGCAGAATTTTCCAAGTTCCAAATGCCCGGTTGATGCTCCGAATCCATCCCGAGGCCCCCGGGACCCCAAAGAAAACCACCAACATACTCCAAAACACGATATGAACTTGTTCCAATCATAAAAACACCATACTAAACATCAAAATCACCATTTACACACGAATTCAAGCCTAAGTTTCTTCAAAACTTTCAGAACTAACATTCAATCCAAAACCCGATCAAACGATGTCCGAATGACCTGAAAATTTGCAGACATATCCAAAATCACATAACGGAGCTACAGAAATTGTCGGAATTCCATTCCGACCGCCGGATCAAAATCTCACCTCCCATCCGATTTTCGCCAAAATTCAACCTTCGCCAATTCAAGCCTAAAACTACACCGGACCTCCGAATTCAATCCCGATTTCTCTCCTAAGTCATAAATGATTCCCCGAAACTAGTCGAATCATCGGAATCCGGTTCCGAGCATTCTAACTCAATAGTCAACTCTAGGTTGACTTCCCATATTCAAGCTTTTTTCAAACATACTATTTGCTTCAGTTTCAACCCAAATTACTTCTAACTCACCCGATATACTCTAATACCTGATATAAAAGCATAAGATATGTAAAATGCAAGGTAACGGGGTGGTAATTCCTGTAACGACGGGCCGGGTCGTTACATTCTCCCCAACTTAAACAAACGCTCGTCCGCGAGCGGGTTAAGAAACATACCTAGAGCATCAAACAAGTGAGGATATCTGCTCCGCATCTCCTACTCGGTCTCCCAAGTTGCTTCCACTACGGGACAACCTCTCCACTGCACTTTCACTGAAGCTATATCCTTGGATCTCAGCTTACGAACCTGTCGACCCAAAATGGCTACTGGTTCCACATCATAAGACAAATCCTCATCTAGCTGTATCGTGCTGAAATCTAACACATGAGACGGGTCTCCGACATACTTCCGGAGGATGGATACATGGAACACCGGGTGAACTCCCGACAAACTGGGTGGCAAAGCAAGCATATAAGCCACCTCCCCAACCTTCCTAAGCACCTCAAAAGGTCCAATGAACCTTGGACTCAGCTTCCCTTTCTTTCCAAACCTCATAACACCCTTCATAGGCGAAACCTTCAGCAACACCTTCTCACCTACCGAATAAGACACATCTCGGACCTTCCGGTCCGCATAACTCTTCTGACGTGACTGAGCTGTGCGAAGTCTCTCCTGAATCACCTTCACCTTGTCTAAGGCATCTTGGACTAACTCCGTCCCCAACAACCTAGCCTCGCCGGGCTCGAACCAACCGACTGGAGACCTACACCGTCTCCCATATAAAGCTTCATACGGTGCCATCTGAATGCTGGACTGATAGCTATTATTATAAGCAAACTCCGCAAGAGGCAAGTAATCAGTCCATGAACCACCGAAATCAATGACACAAGCACGCAACATGTCCTCCAATATCTGAATAGTACGCTCAAACTGCCCATCCGTCTGTGGATGAAATGCTGTGCTCAGCTCTACCTGTGAACCCAACTCTCGCTGAAATGTCCTCCAGAACTGGGAAGTGAACTGGGTACCACTGTCTGATATAATAGAAATGGGAACTCCATGCAATCTCACTATCTCACGGATGAATATCTCTGCCAACCGCTCTGAGGAATAAGTAGTACACACTGGGATGAAGTGAGCTGACTTGGTCAACCTATCCACCACCACCCAAACTGAATCGAACTTCCTCGCTGTCCGATGGAGTCCAACGACAAAGTCCATAGTAATCCTTTCCCACTTCCACTCAGGAATATCAATACGCTGGAATACACCACCAGGTCTCTCATGCTCATACTTGACCTGCTGACAGTTTAGACACTAAGCCACATGACTCACAATATCTTTTTTCATCTTTCTCCACCAGTAATGATACTTCAAATCCTGGTACATCTTCGCGGCTCCTGGATGAATAGAATACCGTGAGCTATGGACCTCATCCAATATGAACTCACGAAGGCCGTCCACATTGGGCACGCATATCCGGCCCTGCATCCGCAATACACCATCACTATCAATAGTGACATCTCTGGCATCATCATGCTGAACTCTGTCCTTAAGGACAAGTAAGTGTGGATCGTCATACTGGCTCTCTCGGATACGATCGTATAAAGAAGAACGAGCCATCACACAAGCCATCACCCGACTAGGCTCAGAAATATCTAGTCTCACCATCTGATTAGCTAACGCCTGAACATCAACTGCTAGGGGTCTCTCCCCAACTGGAATATACGCCAAACTGCCCATACTAATAGCCTTCCAGCTCAATGAATCAGCCACTACATTGGCTTTCCCGGGATGGTACAAGATAGTAATATCATAGTTTTTAAGCAATTCAAGCCATCTCCGCTCTCTCAAATTTTGAACTTTCTGCTTAAACAAATGCTGAAGGCTGCGGTGGTCTGTATATACATCACAAGATACACCATATAGGTAATGCCTCCAAATCTTCAAGGCATGAACAATAGCAACTAACTCCAAATCATGAACAGGGTAGTTCTTCTCGTGGGGCTTTAGCTGACGAGAAGCATATGCAATAACTCTACCCTCCCTGCATCAACACACAACCGAGCCCAACTCTAGAAGCATCACAATACACCGTATATAACCCCGAGGCTGATGGTAACACAAGTACTGGAGCTGTGGTCAAAGCCTCCTTGAGCTTCTAGAAGCTCTCTTCACATTCATCAGACCACACAAATGGAGCATTCTTCTGTGTCAACTTAGTCAACGGTGAAGCAATAGATGAGAAACCCCGAACAAACCGGCGATAATAGCCTGCCAAGCCGAGAAAACTCCGAATCTCTGTAGCTGAGGAAGGTCTGGGCCAATTCTGCACTGCCTCGACCTTCTGTGGATCAACCCGAATACCATCACTAGACACTACATGTCCCAGAAAACCGACAGTATCAAGCCAGAACTCACACTTAGTGAATTTTGCATAGAGCTTCTCTTCTCTCAACCTCTGCAATACCACCCTCAAGTGCTGTGCATGCTCCTCCTGGCTGCGTGAATACACCAGAATATCATCAATAAACACAATCACAAAAGAATCAAGGTACGGCCGAAATACGCTATTCATCAAGTGCATGAATGCAGCTGGGGCATTAGTCAACCCGAAAGACATCACCAGGAACTCGTAGTGCCCATATCGCGTTCTGAACGCCGTCTTCATAATATCTGAGTCCCTGATCTTCAACTGATGATAGCCCGATCGAAGATCAATCTTAGAAAATACACTAGATCCTTGGAGTTGATCAAATAGGTCTTCAATACGAGGCAATGGGTACTTATTCTTCACTGTTACCTTGTTCAGTTGCCTGTAATCAATGCACATTCTCATTGTGCCATCTTTCTTCTTCACGAACAACACCGGTGCACCCTAAGGTGACACACTCGGACGAATGAAACCCTTATCTAAGAGTTCCTGAAGCTGTTCCTTCAATTCTTTTAACTTCGCTGGTGCCATGCGATAGGGAGGAATAGAAATGGGCTGAGTGCCCGGCACCAAGTCAATACCAAAGTCAATATCTCTGTCAAGCGGCATGCCCGGCACGTCTGCTAGAAATACATCCGGAAACTCCCTCACAATGGGGACCGAATCAAGACCGGGTGTCTCAGCCTCAACATTTCTAATGAAGGCCAAATAAGATAAACAACCCTTGCCAATCATTCGTTGGGCCTTTATATAAGAAATCACCCCGTCGGACACATAATTAGTCAAGCCACGCCACTCGATCCTCGGACTACTGGGAATGGCTAGTGTGACTGTCTTGGCATGACAGTCCAGAATTGCATGGTAAGGAGACAACCAATCCATGCCTAGAATCACATCGAAATCTACCATGCCCAGTAGTAATAAATCAACTCGGGTCTCCAGACCCCCAATAGTAATAAGACAGGATCAATACACCTGATCCACAACAACAATATCCCCCACTGGGGTAGACACATGTACGGGCAAAGCAAGAATAGCACGGGTCATACCCAAGTGATGTGCAAAATAAGTAGAAACATAAGAATAGGTGGATCCGGGATCAAATAAGACAGAAGCATCCCTGTGGCAGACTGAGATAATACCTGAAATGACCGCATCTGAAGCACTCGCATCCTTCCTATCCGGAAGAGCATAGAAACGAGCCTGGCCTCCACCAGTACGATCCTCGCCCCTGGGGCGACCTCTGGATACCTGGCCACCAGTCCTAGCTGACTGTGCTGGCGCTGAAGAAACAGGAGTAGAAGACGAGGGCTGATCCCTCTGCTGAGACCGCTTACGAAGCCACTGAGGACACTCTCTCCTGATATGGCCCAAATCACCGCACTCAAAATAATGACCTGAAGATGGAAGAAGGGGCTGCTGAGGACCCCTCGCTATAGATGAACCCTGTGCTGAGGAAGCAGGAGCAGAGCTCTGAGCTGGAAGAGCACTCAGTGCAGGCTGACTCTGCTGACGGCTCTGCTGACCCTGATAACCTTGATGGCCCTGTCGACCACGATCTGATGAGACCCCACTGGACTCTGCACGTCCAGACTGATGAGACCTGAAAGAACGACCTCTGCTATGCTGAGGTTAGCCCCTAGACGTAGCACCACTGTAACTACCAGAACCACGAGGCCTCTTAGCCTCTCTCTCCTCCCACTCTCTGCGGCGATCTGTCTCAATGTGACGGGTAGCATCAACCACCTCCTCAAAGGTAATTGCCGAAGCTCTCTCCCTGGTCATTAATATGCGGATGGGGTAAATAAGGCCATCGATAAATCTCTGAATCCTCTCTCTATCTGTAGGTACCATCTATATGGCATGACGGGCCAGCTGTGTGAATCTCATCTCGTACTGATTAACTGTCATCTCTCCCTGCTTCAACCACTCGAACTGACGTCGCAACTCCTCTCTCTGAGATCGAGGCACGTACTTCTCCAAAAATACCGTGGAGAACTGCTGCCAAGTGAGGGGCACTGCCCCAGCGGGCCTACGCCTCTCGAAATCCTCCCACCACTGAAAATCTGCACCTGTGAACTGAAAAGTGGTGAATGAAACACCGCTGGACTCTAGAATACCCGCGGTGCGAAGCATGCGCTGACATCTGTCAAGAAAACCCTAGGCGTCCTCGCCCTCAGCACCGCTGAATGTCGGAGGCTGTAGCCTCTCAAATCTCTCCAAACGACGCTGCTCATCGTCGGGCATAACTGGAACCATGTAAGCAGGAGCTGGTGCAACGGGCGCAACTGGCTGAACTGGAGCTGCCCCAGGCGCCTGAATACCCCGTATCACCGGCTCGGGTGTGCGAGCCACGGGGGTCTGATTCCCTCCCCCTGCCTGTGAAGAAGATGCTGCAGCAGTAGCTGCAACTACCCGAGCCAAGCCTGTGCACACTGATAAGATCTGGGCCAAGGTCTCCTGAAGACCCGGTATCACAATGGGCACTGCCGGTGCCTGAACCTGAGCTGCCAGAGCGTCTGCAGCTGGAATCTGGTCCTGAGTCTGGTCAGCTGGTGGATCAGCAGCTGCTGGTACTGCTGCTCTACCTCTACCACGACCACGGCCTCTAGGTGCCAATGGTGGTCGTCCGCCACGTCCGCTAGCACGTGTTCTCGCCATCTGCGAGAGAATAGAATAGGGCAAAAAGTTTAGTTTCACGATAACACAAATCGCACGATATGAATCCAAGAAAATGAGGTTTTTCCTAAAGTTTCCGTAGCCCTCCGAGGATAGATACGGACGTCTACGTACCGATCCGCGAAAGCCTACTAAACCGGCTCATGACTCGCGAGTCCTAGTAAACCTAGGCTCTGATACCAACTTGTCACGACCCAAATCCGGTCGTGATGGCGCCCAACAATTAAGCTAGGCCAGCCAGACCAACTATTACTTATCACAACGACTATCAGTCCCAAATGGACATTCCAAGAAGAATATATGAGTCAAAGAACTCCAATAATACGGAGAAGTGTGAAAATAACTGACACTCCCAAAGATCTGGAGTCACAAGTCTAGAGCCTCTAACAAAACCCAACATGAATAGAGAATACTGTATAGAAATACTCAAGTCTGAATACAGAATAACAACTGGAAGGAGAGGAGAAGCTAGGTTCTGCGAACGTCGGCAGCTACCTCAGCAACTCGGTATGACACTGCAAACGCTGGAAATGCCTGTCTACTGCTCCTGAGTACCCGAGTCTGCACACAAAAGGTGCAGGGAGTAGGGGTGAGTACTAAGTACTCAGTGAGTAAAATATGTAACAGCAGCTGAAAGTGGGAAATCCACAAAATACCACAATATGAAGCTACTCTACAATCCGAATCTCCTACGAACTAGCATCAACAGTACAATATAGCTACCACAGAGTAATTCAACAAATAAAGATGCAATGCAATGCACATAACCGCTACGGCGTGTAGCCCGATCCATTTAACGTCGACGGCGCTCACTGGGGGTGTGTACAGACTCCGGAGGGGCTCCTACAGCCCAAGCGCAGACTCCGGAGGGGCTCCTACAGCCCAAGCGCAATACTGCTGCGGCTGTGGCGTGCAGCCCGATCCATCCTCAGTCCACATTAATCAGATAAGTCACAAAATAGTTCATTTTACTTAATTCCGGTTTCCAGTTCATAATTTATGAAAAATACTTTAACTTTTATTTAATTTGGAAAAATCGGTGACTTAGCATTTCAATACTGTGATTTCAAATTCCAGGACTGAGATCAGTGATTAAGCAAGTACAGCTATCACATAAATATTATCCTCTAAGGACGCTACAGATCGGCACAAGGCCCCAAACAAGGCTTACAGCCCACAAATATATCAAATACAGTGTATTTCCAACACTAATAACATATTATTCATTTCCGGGATGGACCAAGTCTCAATCCCCAGTCACAATCAATCCCGCACCTGCCACGGTGTGCGAGCCACGCCCTACTAGCGTCACAATGTGCTAAGCCGGGGTTTCGAACCCTCAAGCTACCATATACACAAACTACTCACCTCTAGCCGGTCGTAGACTCGTCCGCGATGCCTTTTCCTTTGAATTTAGCTCCCTCGTGCGTAGAATCTAGTCAAACCACAATAATTATATCAAATACGGGTCAAAGAATCATAACCCATTTCAATTTACATGAAATTCGCATAAATACCCTAAGTTGGTAAAACCCGACCCCGGGCCCACTGCTCGAAAAATTCTGAAATTAGTAAAAACGCGATCCTCGTCTTGTCACGAGTCCGTGCATATAAAATTTATCAAAATCGGAGTTCAAATGGCCTTCCAAAACTCAAAATCCCGTTTTCAATACCTTGGCCACAATTCTTCAAGATTCTACCCAAATTCATGAAGATTGATGTTAATCCTACCATAAAATTATGTTTTTGAGTCAAGAATCTTACCTCCGATGAATACCCGATGATATCTCAGTGATTTCCTCGTGTTTTCTTCTCTCTAGGGCTCAAAATTGGGTTTTGGGTGAATGAACCCGCGACCCCTCTGTTCTGTGATTTAATTCACTGCCAGAACATTTCCTTCTATGCGATCGCAGGCCCCTTATTGCGATCGCATAGAGCAAGTTTCTCAGGCCTCCAATTCGTTCTCTGCGATCGCAGTCCTAGCCATGCGATCGCATAGCTTCGCATTCATACCCTCCGCGATCGAAATCGAGCCTCCGCGATCGCACTGCACAAATTCCGGACCCTATGCGATCGCAATGCCCTTCACGCGATCGCATAGAGTTAACTTCACGCCCCTTCCACTCTTCTATGCGATCGCAGTCATCTCTATGCGATCGCATAGAGCAACTGCTGCCTGCAATTTTCTGCAGAATTTTTCCAAGTTCTAAATGCCCGGTTGATGGTCCGAATCCCGCGAGGCCCCCGGGACCCCAACGAAAACCACCAACATACTCCAAAACACGATACGAACTTGTTCCAATCATAAAAACACCATACTAATGTCACGACCCCAAATCCGGTCGTGATGGTGCCCAGCACATTGCTAGACCAGCCTGACTAATCAATAACAACGACGGAGCTAGAAGCTCGCTTCATCCCATTTAAACATATCAATACATGAAGCAACGATGATACATATATCGAAAACGGGGAACCAAGTCCCAAGATATACCAACTCCCATAGACGAAAGGGTTAAGAGTCATGAGCCTCTAATGAACATAGTGTAATAATGGTTTACAAGATACCAAGTGCGGAAGGAAATAGAAATACAGAATCAAAAGACAGTAAGAAGGAATATCGGGTCCTGCGGACTCTGCAGCTACCTCGAATATCCTACGGATGTCGCCTCGAACAGCTACCGGATCACTGCTGAGAGGTACCTGGATCTGCACACAAGGTGCAGGGAGTAAAATGAGTACTGCCAGACTCAGTAGTAATAAACATGGGTAAGACAGCGCAGATAAGAAATCTGCAATAAATCACTATGTAAAGCTGTAATTGAATACCCTGTCACAGAATCAATATCAAATGTACATGTACCAACAAGTACCAGCAAAATAGTATAACAGCTATCAGATGTAGCTAAATGCAATGCAATGCATGATATGACCGCTACGGTGCGTAGCCCGATCCAATTTGGGTACCCGTGCTCACTGTGGGGGTTCAGACTCCGGAGGGGCTCCTACAGGCCAAGCACAATATTACTGCGGCGTGCAGTTCAATCCAACACATATACCGCTGCGGCGTGCAGCCCGATCCACTACCAGTCAGCTAATATGCAAATACAGCCTCGCGGGCTCAAAAGTAGTTTTGAAAACATCTTTTATCATTTTTCAGTTGGAAAACAGTAATATCAAGTTCCAGAGATTGGAAATAGCATGATAACAGAAATAGCTACGGACTGGTAGTAACTAACATGTCAATATGATAAGACAATGATAACGATCCTCGCGGGATCCAATAACCTGGCTCACGGCCCACAAGTATACTCAACCACCCAAGAAGGGGGTTCCTCGGCTCAAGAGTGGCCAATATCACAATATATAGTATGCAACCATCCGAGAAGGAGGTTCGATGGCTCAAGAATTAGCCAATATCACAATATAGTATCAACAAGTCGGACTAAGCCATAGTCCCCAATCACAATCGACCCCGCACTCGCATGAGAGTACGTGTCTCGCCACTATACAGCGTCACAAAGTGGTATACCGGGGTTTTGAACCCGCTGGTCATCACCCACATCTATTACTCACCTCAATATAGCGCGATTACTACTCCGCAATGCCCTTGCCACGAGAATCAAGCTCCGCATGCATAGAATCTGATCAAATACAGTAGAAATACAGCAAATTAGGCCAATGAAACGACACCCAATCAGTACAATTTGATTTACACCAAAAATGGCAAAGTTGCCAAAACCCGACTTTTGGTAGGCTTCTCGAAAATTGCAAAAGTCACATATTCGGAATCCTCATCTCAATAAGAGTCTAGACATATAAAATTTACCAAAATCGGTCTCCATTTGCCCACTCAAATAAGTGTTTTTCTTCAATTTAGGCCTAGGGCTCAAACCCACCTTTAATCTTCCATTTACAGAAAATTAACCAAGGATTTCATGTTAAAATGATGTAATTAAGCCACAAAACTTACCTCCGACGAAACCCCGATGATTTCCCACCAATCTCCCGTCAATACCTTCTCTTGGAACTCAAAAATGGAGGTTTTGGGTATGGGGTTCGCGACTGGACTGTTCTGTAATATTAATTCACTGACTGCCAGGCGACCCTCTGCGATCGCAGCCCAGGCTCGCGATCGCGATGAACAAATTCACCATGCTCCAAAATTACTCTACGCGATCGCGACACACCCTATGCGATCGCACTGTTTCTTGCCTCAACACTACGCGATCGCGTGAATCCACCCTCGATCGCACTACTTTAAATCCCCGGCCTACGCGATCGCACACAATACATCACGATCGCGATGCACAACCAGTCGACCTTACGCGACCGCATCACCCTTCCCGCGATCGCGAAGAACAAATTTTCCGGCCTCACTCCAATACACTACGCGATCGCAGTCTCAACCTTGCGATCGCAGAGCTTCCCAGCTTTACCCTACGCGATCGCAGACATAGCTTCGCGATCGCGAAGAACAAAAATCCTCTGCACTAATTGCAGCAGAAACAACAGTGCATTTGGCACAAAATGGTCCTTTTGGGCTCCCGAATTCATCCCGAGGCCCCCAGGACCCCAACGAAAACCACTAACATACTCCAAAACACGATACGAACTTGTTCCAATCATAAAAACACCATCCTAAACATCAAAATCACCAATTACACACGGATTCAAGCCTAAGTTTTTTCAAAACTTCCGAATTACACATTCCACCAAAAACTCGACCAAACGGCGTCCGAATGACCTCTGAAATTTTGCAGGCACATCCAAAATCACCTAACGGAGCTACTGCAACTGTCAGAATTCCATTCCAACCCTCGGATCAAAATCTCACCTACCGTTCGGATTTTGCCAAAATTCAACCTTAGCCAATTCAAGCCTATTTCTACACCGGACCTCCAAATTAAATTCCGATTGCTCCTCTAAGTCACAAATCACCTCCCGGAACTAACCGAACCATCAGAATCTGATTCCGAGCCCTCTAACCAAATAGTCAACTACGGGTTGACTTTCCTTATTCAAGTTTCTTTCAAAAAGGCTATATGCCTCCTTTTCAATCCAATTCACTCCTAGCTCACCCGATAGACTCTAACACTAATATAAAAGCATAAAACATGTAATTAAAACATAACGGGGTGGTAATTCCCATGACGACGGGCCGTGTCATCACATTCTCCATAACTTAAACAAACGCTCGTCCTCGAGCGTACCAGAGTGGTACTAGAAGCAACTCAATAGCTGAATGACCTTACCAAGCATATATTCGGGGTGATACCACGTCACCCTATCTATCATAAGTCCGACAATACGATATAACTGAAATTTCACAGACCATCTGAATCATAAACCACATTGTACATTGCCGAAATCATATACCAATTGCAAATCTCATGCCTATACTCAGGATACACTAGAATCCACTGCAATAAGCCATACTCACCGCTCCGGGTGGGATCATATGATGTATCAAACAACCCAATCACTCGAGACAATAGTTTCTAATTACAATAATTTCCCACGATAACCAAATACCAACTGAAAACCCTTTTTCATTAGATAGAGTCTTGTTCCAACACCTTCATATCATGCCCACGGCAACCGAACACGCGATATATCGAACCCATCTCTCGGGTCAACCATTCATGAATCCATTTCACTTTTAACTGATACCACAACAGATTTCGGACCCACATCTCGGTATTACCTTTCTAACCCACTGAAATGACATATGCTCGCTCTCCATAATGACTCAAATGATTATTTCGATTATAACACATGCACTGGTGATATGTCACCTCAACACCGGCCTAAGCCACGACGAGCACAACACAGGCTCCAATAGAGACATCCGAACATACTCAAATCATGACAATTGTCTTCAACAAGAGAGCTGTAATTCAATTCCTTTGTGCCATCATAACATAGAACTGAGATCGCGTCTCGCATTATAGAAATAGAGTACATGACTCCTTCTCGAAAGGTCATAACATCACGTGGCCTTCCCAAGATTCATGATTCTATCCAAACACTATTACTCATGAAGCGCCTCAATTTACCAAGCTCAAAACGATCAGCCACACACATATTTAGGTCTGAACCCAAGCAATCAACCATTCCCACGGTGAAACAATTAACGTATGCCATCAAATCCTGAAAGAACACAACCGATGTGCCATTCGCCAAGCGATACTCAATACAGACTCTTCCTCATAAGCCAGGAGGTATTGTATACCAGGTAACATATAACTAACTTTATTTTCACATTTCACTGTTGCGGCTTGCAACCCGCTCCAATGACATACCCGTGGCGGCGAGCCACCCAATCCAGATACCATACCCGTGGCGGCGTGCCACCAGATCCAAATAACCATACCTGTGGCGGCCCGCCACCCGATCCATATAGAACCCTCGCCAAAGAAATGCGCGTCGAGTCAAGTTGCTCATTATGGTAAACATATATATAGCCTCACGTTCGGCCACCAGAAACGCTTCCGACAAAGTTCCTCAATACCAGAACTAAATAAATGGTAGAAACCTCTGCACTGATATCCGCCACGAAGGCCCAACTGACAAAGAAATACCCACTCAGCCGTCCGTTGGTCCTGAGGCACAACTACCCCGCTGGAGCATACTCTGATGCACTCTGCTACATAATTTGTACCATACCATCATAGTCTATATCACATTAGTCTAGACAACCTGGCCCAATGATGACCAGTCAGCAATCAAGTATCATAATCCAAATTCGTCATATCAAGTCGAGAGAGAAAGCCACTAGAGCTTCTGATTTTCAATAATCACAAAACAATGTCGATACACATGATATACAACCACTGCATAGGCGGACTAACGAGAACTTCAAGTCTCCAACACATATATAACACATGAATCACCATGCTTAATTCCGTACTTCACCATACAAATACATAACGCACATCAAGCGTCCATTCATACCACGAAAGCCATTCGGAAATTTCACTATGCCATCAACGACTCAATTATTATAGTCGATCCAACAAGAGAATATCACCATACCACTGGATATTATCAGTTTACATTACCTTATCCTTTTGGACCATATACCCTGCCAAATTACTAGAATAGCAGTACCATTTTCTTTAATCACCAGAAAGATCGATTCTTTAAATCACATGCAGCTGCCCGCGCTGCTAAATAATTTTAATGACTCCCCATACATTATGAACTGATCACAAAACCTTGAATATGCCATTATCAACTTTCCATAACACATCGCATATACCATACCACACTAAGATAACATGGAAATTCATATTCCTATCCTACGCCGCAAACATCGGTGCACTCAACTAGTCAAAGGATTTCATAATCCCATATAGAGAAAACTCATTACACATTCAAAGCCTTGCATACCAACGGGAAAAATACACTCATTTTCAAACCACGGTAAAACACATCATAAACTCTTTCTCCCAATTACATTGTATAAGTTAAACTGCCAGGACTGAGTCCTTATACCCATATCAAGTTACACAACTGCCAGCGCTCAAGAGCTTGTTGCACAATATCTGCAAGACTCATTACTTCAAACACATACCAGGAATTAATCGTATTCCTTTTTATACCATTCTGGTTTATTAACAAGTTGATCCATTTACCCAGTTTCCTTTCCGATTCATCTCTAATTTCATATCAGTCTTTACTGTAGTACAACAATGCCTCAACCCTTTTTACCACACAAGACTCGTAGACAAGACCACACGGTCTAAGACCTATAGGTCATTGAATACTCTCTCAGTGTTCCCAGAAGTGCCACATTCTACCACACTTTATTTTTGATGAACTTCCCGCAATTTTTGAATTAGTATCATTACCTTCCAATACGGATACATAGAATTCCATCATTCACATAACATAGAACAAGTCTTGATCCCTTCTAACGAAAACACCATCTTTAGCCACATATATAATCTTAAGGCATCCGTTACAAGCAAAATCTGAAACACCACAAGACTATTCTCGGGCGTCATTTACCCTTATTCAGTTGTAATTCAACTGTCTTATTGAACATAACCACTCGTTCCTTGCTAGAACTCTGACACCGCAAAACATGATTACATACAGATATAATTAGCTATCTTTCTTTTCTATACACCGAACATTCTTTACCAATATAAGTTCACAAAATCCTAGTATTTCTTCATATCTACGAAGCACCATAACCTTTATCAAAATTTTCCAACATACCTAGAGACAGAGCCAACACAGCACACGACAGTGCAATCAGTTGATCAATAACAATAGCCTCCCCAACTTGGCTCGGAGCCATACATCAAAGCACTTTTAGCCATACATATCATTCATACTCAAATGATGCCACAATGTTCTAGTTAGATTAAACTCAAGTCATTTGCAAGCTTCGGCGAAGATTCGAATCATCAGAAATATTAACTTTTTTACAATTCTTGTATTCATTCACACACAACAGTTAAGCCCACTCTTTAGGTGATAAAATTTTTTTCTAAGTCCCAAATTTTCCAAAAATTTTGACAGAGTTTCCTTTGTAACTTGGCGTATCCACCTGCCAGAGAATCGCCAAAACCATCCTAGCAATACATTCGCAACTCGACAAGACATCACAATGCATATAGACAACATCAGTCTCAATACTACACAAATCATATTATCATAATTGTTACATGAACATGCGCTGTACCTGCTCGAATCATAACACATATCAAATACCTTTCAATTACACATGAGGATCAACCCTCCTACTTCTTCTCAATTTAGCATTTCATCACAATACCTTCCACCAGGATACACATAGCATAATCACTTTAGTCTTCCTGAGTTTAAACTCGTTCCATTACACATAAGGCACTTTACCTTCCAATTACGAGATATGATAATTATTCACCACGCCCATAGCTCGGGGCTACACAACAGATTAGACAAGAGTTGAAAAATTAACAGCTCATCCATTAGTAAGCCTCCCTAATACTCTACAGATCGGCGCAAGGCCCCAAACATGGCTACTAGCCCAAGTACATAGATATAAGCCCGGTCTCAGTCACTTTACACAGTAATTTATCAATTGGGAAGGATCAAGTACAAATCCCCAGTCACGTCACATGACGCGTATCTCATCTCAGCGTAGCACTGTATAGTGAAAATACGGGGTTTCAAACCCTCTGCACATTATCTATTGCCACCACTCACAAAATCGGCACCTCGATGCTCAAGTCATAGATAAGGTCCAGCCTCAAGTCATCCCGACTGGCCCAACATGAATTCACAGAGATTATATCTAGCCCCTCGTTCGGGGAAATCACAAGCCATAAGGCAATTTATATTACAGAGCGCTCGATGCGTACACAGATGTGTGGAGGGAACTTCAAAGGTGTATATCAAGCTGAATCAAGTACGCACGATAAGAATTCCAAGAAGTGTGAAGTGTTTCCTAAAGGTTAGCAGCCTCCCGAGGATAAGTACAGGCATCCCCATACCGATCCACAAGACTCTACTAACCGGCTCAAGACTCATGAGGCCTAGTAAACCTAGGCTCTGATACCAACTTGTCACGACCCCAAATCCGGTCGTGATGGCGCCCAGCACACTGCTAGGCCAGCTCGACCAATCAACAACAATCATAGAGCTATGAGCTCGCCTTATCCCATTTAAGCATAACAATTATAAAACAACAGTGATGGATATATCGAAACAGGGGAACCAAGTCCCAACGCATACCAACTCCCATAGACCGAAGGGTCAAGAGTCATGAGCCTCTAATGAACATAATTGTATAAGGGTTTACAAGATACCAAGTGCGGAAAGAAATATCAATACAAAATCAAAAGACAGTAAGAAGGAATTTCGGGTCCTGCGGACTCTGTAGCTACCTCGAATATCCCATAGATGTCGCCTCGAACAACTACCGGATCACTGCTGAGAGGTACCTGGATCTGCACACAAGGTGCAGGGAGTAAAATGAGTACTGCCGGACTCAGTGGTAATAAACAAGGGTAAGACAGCGCAGATAAGAAATCCGCAATAAAGCACTATGTAAAGCTATAATCAGCTACCCTGTCACAGAATCAATATTCACTGTACCTGTACCAACAATTACCAATAAATAGTATAACAGCTATCAGATGTAGCTAAATGCAATGCAATGCATGATATGACCGCTACGGCGCGTAGCTCGATCCAATTTGGGTACCCGTGCTCACTATGGGGGTTCAGACTCCGGAGGGGCTCAATTGGTCTAATTTGACGTGTATTTACTATATTTGATCAGATTCTACACGTGCGAAGCTTGATTCTCGTGGCAAGGGCATCGCGGAGTAGTCGCCGCGCCGTATTGAGGTGAGTAATAGATGTGGGTGATGACCAGCGGGTTTGAAACCCCGGTATACCATTTTGTGACGCTGTATATCGGCGAGACATGCATGCTCTTGTGAGTGTGGGGTCGATTGTGATTGGGGACTATGGCTTAGTCCGACTTGTTGGTACTGTGTTATGATATTAGGCTATTCTTGAGCCGTCAAACCTCCTTCTCGGATGGTTGCATACTATATTGTGATATTGGCTACTCTTAAGCCGTTAAACCCCCTTCTTGGGCGGTTGAGTATACTTGTGGGCCGTGAGCCAGTTATTGGATCCCGCGAGGATCGTTATCATTGTCTTATGATATTGACATGTTAGTTACTACCAGTCCGTAGCTATTTCTGTTATCATGCTATTTCCAATATTTGGAATTTGATATTACTGTTTTCCAAATGAAAAATTATAAAAAGGGTTTTCAAAACTACTTTTGAGCCAGCGAGGCTGTATTTCCATATTAGCTGACTGGTAGTGGATCGGGTTGCGCGCCGCTGTGGTATACATGTTGGCTCGGACTACACGCCGCAGTAATATTGTGTTTGGGCTGTAGGAGCCCATCCGGAGTCTGAACCCCCACAGTGAGCACGGGTACCCAAATTGGATCGGGTTATGCGCCGTAGCGGTCATATCATGCATTTCATTGCATTTAGCTACATCTGATAGTTGTTATACTGTTTTGCTGGTACTTGTTGATACAGGTACAGTTGATATTGATTCTGTGACAGGGTATTTGACTACAGCTTTACATAGTGCTTTATTGCAGATTTCTTATCTGCTCTATCTTACCCTTGTTTATTACCACTGAGTCTGGCAGTACTCATTTTACTCCCTGCACCTTGTGTGCAGATCCAGGTACCTCTCAGCAGTGATCCAGTAGCTGTTCGAGGCGACATCTGTGGGATATTCGAGGTAGCTACAGAGTCCGCAGGACCCAAAATTCCTTCTTACTGTCTTTTGATTCTGTATTGATATTTCTTTCCGTACTTGGTATCTTGTAAACCCTTATACACTTATGTTCATTAGAGGCTCATGACTCTTGACCCTTCGGTCTATGGGAGTTGGTATGCGTTGGGACTTGGTTCCCCTGTTTCGATTTATCCATCACTGTTTTTTTACAGTTGTTATGCTTAAATGGTATAAGGCGAGCTCATAGCTCTATGATTGTTGTTGATTGGTCGGGCTGGCCTAGCAGCGTGTTGGGCACCATCACGACCGGATTTGGGGTCGTGACAAGTTGGTATCAGAGCCTAGACTTACTAGGCCTCATGAGTCTTGAGTCGGTTGGTAGAGTCTTGTAGATCGGTACGGGGACGCCTGTACTTATCCTCGGGAGGCTGCGAACCTTTAGGAAACACTTCACATTTCTTGGAATTCTTATCGTGCGTAGTTGATGCAGCTTGAGATATAATTTTTGAAATTCCTTCCACACGTCTGTGTATGCATCGAGCGCTCAGTAATACAATTGCCATATGGCTTGTGATTTCCCCGAACGAGGGGCAAGATATAATCTCTGTGAGATTCATGTTGGGTCAGTCGGGATGACTTGAGACTGGACCTTGTTTATGACTTGAGCATCGAGGTGGTGATTTGGTGAGTGGTGGTAATGAATAATGTACTGAGGGTTTGAAACCCCATATTTGCACTATACAGTGCTATGTTGAGATGGAACACGCGTCATATGACGAGCGTGGTGGTATTGTGATTGAGGATTTGGACTTGGTCCTTCCCAATTGATAGATTACTATGTATAATGACTGAGACTGGATATCTATGTATTTGGGCTAGTAGCCATGTTTGGGGCCTTGTGCCGATTTGTAGAGTATTAGGGAGGCTTACTAATGGATGAGCTGTTAGTTGTTCGACTCTTACCTAATCTGTTGTGTAGCCCCGAGCTATAGGTATCACGACCCGGATTTTGCCCCAATATCGGGATCGTGATGGCGCCTACTCGTAGTAGCTAGGCAAGCCACCGTATTCATACTATCCTGTTTTTAATAATATTTCATAATTAATTTATCAACAAACCATAACTTTAATTAAATAAGTGCGGAAGACTTTATCGAAATGGAAATAACCAGTTTCAAGGTAAAATCATACTGAAATCCTCTACCCAAGACGTGGAGTCACCAACTCACGAACTACTACCGAATACTACACATAAAAGTCTGAAAGAAATATAACATAATCTGTTTGTCTCGGAACAAAGAGACTACAGCTAATAACATAAGTAAAGGGAGAGACGCCGGGCTTGCGGACGCTTGCAAGCTACCTCGGTCTCAAAGTGTTCAACTCCCACGCAAAAGATTTACTGTTGCTGCTCCTGATCGTAATCTAGACCTGTGCAAAAACGCATAGAAGTGTAGTATCAGCACAACTAACCCCATGTGCTGGTAAGTGCCTGGCCTATCCCGACGAAGTAGTGACAAGCCTAAGACCAGACACCCACATAAACCTGTGCAGTTCCAAATATATATATATATATATATATATATACCACAAATAACAAGAATTAACCAAGTAATAACACAATAAGGAATATCTCAAAAGAACTCAACAATTAACAACAGTTAATAAGTTCACAAGGAAAACAAAGTATAATGGAAACACAAGTAATATCAAGTCAAGAAATAGCAAGTAGTTGCATGGCATCACCCTTCGTGCTTTTACTCTCATCCTCACCAAATAAGCAAATAAAGTGCACGGCATCACCCTTCGTGCTTTTACTCTCATCCTCACATCCATGGTACGGCATGATCCTTCGTACATGGTTCAATAACAAGGCACGACATGATCCTTCATGCATAATCAATAAAACATGGCACGACATTAACCTTCGTGCATAATCAATAAAACATGGCACGGCATTAACCTTCGTGCATAATCAATAACAAGGCACGACATTAACCTTCGTGCATAAATAATAAATCAAGGCACGGCATTAACCTTCGTGCATAAATAATAAATCAAGGCACGGCATTAACCTTCGTGCATAAATAATAAATCAAGGCACATCATCACCCTTCGTGCATTATCACTCTTCCTCACCCAAATAACAATCACAGTTAAGGGCAAAGAATGAAACAGTAAATCATAAACCGTCCCAACAAGGGCAATCAATAATCATCTTCACAACAAGTCCCGACAAGGGAGAACAATAACAATTCTACAACCCGGCAAAGGTTCAACAATTTATCTTCAAATATGTCTCGCAACAAGTATTAACAACGACTTACGGTCATGCTAGACGCCAGTGTATGGATGCTCATAACCACAGCCCATACACCGCACTCGATCACATAACACATAGCACATAATCCTATTCCCTCAAGCTAGGATAGAACAAACACTTACCTCGAATGTTTATGAACAATTCAATCCGTGGCAATGCCTTTTCCTTTCAAATTTGGCTCCAATCCAATCGTATCTATACACAATTGATTTAATATCATCAATACTACTCAACAAACTAATTCATAAGGCCAATTACAACTTTTACAACATTTCTGCCCGGAATAGTGAATTTCGACCTAGGGCCCACATGGTCGAAACTCGGGGTTCGAACCAAAATCTGGTTACCCATCCCCCCACGAGTTCAAGTATATGATTTTTTTCAAAATCGGACCTCAATTCGAGGTCCAATTTCTCAATTAATGAAAAACCCTATATTCTACCAAAAACAAGAAATTTTACCATGAAAATCTTTGATTTCTATTAAAAAACATGTTTAATATTGTTAGGAATTGAAAGAATTAAGTAAAAAGTGACTTACAATTGTTTTGAAGAAGAGGGAGTTCGTGAAGAATCGCAAATGGGTGTCTTTGGGTTGTGAAATATGAAGAATGAAGCTGGAAATCGTGATTTACAGGTCTCTGTGTTCGCATTTGCGAACATGGGTTCGCAAATTGCGAACCCCGACCAATTTCTGGAGTTTGAAAAATAAGCTAAGGCTGGGAAGTTCGCATTTGCAAACTTTTGTTCGCATTTGCGAAGCCAAGGCAATTTTGGGGCCTTCGCATTTGCGAACATTTGTTCGCATTTGCGAACAAGGCTGGGCTGAGGGGCCTTCGCATTTGCTAAGAATGCTTCGCATTTGCGAAGAATGCCTTTACACTGAAGGCCTCGCATTTGCGAGGTTTGGTTTGCATTTGCGAACCCAAACGGTCCTGGGCACCCTTCGCATTTGCGATCAAGGGTTCGCATTTGCGAACCCTGCCTTGATCTGCCACCGTCGCAATTGCGAGAAATGTTTCGCAATTGCGAAGCCAACAGCTGGGTTAAAAACCAGCAGTACAAAAATTCAGAATTTAATCCAACGGCCTATCAAATCTTTACCCGAGCCCCCGGGCTCCAAACCAAACATGTACACAACATCAAAAACACATTACGAACTTGTTCGTGCGATCACATCGCCAATATCACATCGTTTTCATCAAATCAAGCCTCAAGTTCATGATTTTCATACTTTTGGTTTTCAAAACGTTCAAACTTGGAACTCAAGGTCCAAAACATATCAAACGACATCCGAATGTCACCAAACTTTGCAGAAAGCACATATATAATATTTAAGACTTGTACCGGGCGTCGGAACCAAAATACGAGCCCGATACCAAGGTCAATTAATTCATTTTCCTTTAACAATTACATCAAAAACAATTTCACAAAAAATTCATAACTTGGGCTCTAGGCCTCAGAATTCGACTCCGGACGCATGTCCAAGTCCCATATTTTCCTACGGACCTTTCGGGACCATCCAATCTCGGGTCCGAGTCCGTTTACCAAAAATATTGACCGAAGTCAACCATATCAATATTAATATCATTTTTATCCACATTTCTCATAGAATTCATATTTCCTATCACAAAATCTTTCCGGCTACATGCTCGGATCGTGCACGTAAATCGAGGCAACATAGAATGAGGCTTTCAAGGCCTCAGAAGCTCGAAATGATTAATAAAATAAGTGATGACCCTTTGGGTCGTCACAATCTCCACCTCTAAAACAACCGTTCGTCCTCGAACGGACAAGAGAAGGAAGTACCTGAGTCGGGGAACAAATGTGGGTAGCGGCTCCGCATATCAGACTCGGACTCCCAGGTCGATGCCTCAGGAGGCTGACCTTTCCACTGAACACGCACAGAAGGAAAACACATGTGTGGGATCGCCGGTCTAGAATGGCCACCGGCTCCTCCTCGTAAGATAGTTCATTGTCCAATTGGACAGTATTGAAGTCTAACACATGTGTGGGATCGCCGTGGTATCTCCGAAGCATAGATACATGAAAAACCGGATGCACGGCTGATAAGCTAGGCGGCAAAGCTAGTCTGTAAGCCACCCCTCCCCACTCTGTCTAGAATTTCAAATGGGCCAATATACCTAGGGCCGAGCTTGCCCTTTTTCCCGAACCTCATCACGCCCTTCATAGGCGACACTCGGAGCAATACTCGTTCACCAACCATGAAATCTACATCTCGAACCTTACGATCCGCATAAGTCTTCTGCCTGGACTGAGCTGAACGCAATCTCTCCTGAATAGTCTTGACCTTATCCAAGGCCTCCTGAACTAAATCTGTACCCAACAACCGAGCCTCTCCCGGTTCAAACCTTCCAACTGGTGATCGACATCGCCTACCATATAACGCCTCATACGGAGCCATCTGGATGCTAGACTGGTAACTGTTATTGTAGGCGAACTCTGCTAATGGCAGAAACCGGTCCCACGAGCCTCCAAAATCAATAACACAGGCTCGAAGCATGTCCTCTAGAATCTGAATAGTCCTCTCGGACTGGCCATCCGTCCGAGGATGAAATGCTGTACTCAACTGAACCTGGGTGCCTAACTCCTGCTGGACCGCTCTCCAGAACCACGAGGTAATCTGCGTACCCCGATCAGAGATAATAGATACCGGCACCCCATGAAGACGAACAATCTCCCTAATGTAAATCTCCGCTAACCTCTCCGACGAGTAGGAGACAGATACTGGAATAAAGTGTGTTGACTTGGTCAGCCTATCAACAATGACCCAAATAGCATCAAATTTCCTCCGAGTCAAAGGAAGTCCAGTAACGAAATCCATAGTGATCCGCTCCCATTTCCACTCGGGAATTTCAATCCTCTGGAATACACCACCAGGTCTCTGGTGCTCATATTTCACCTGTTGACAATTTAGACACCGAGCAACATACGCAACGATATCTTTCTTCATTCTATGCCACCAATAGTGCTGCCGTAAGTCCTGGTACATCTTCGCGGCGCCTGGGTGAATGGAATACCGCGAACTGTGGGCCTCCACTAAGATCAACTCTCGAATCCCTTCCACATTGGGCACACAAACTCGACCCTGCAATTTCAATACCCCATCATCATCTAGATTTACCTGCGTGGCACCTCCCCGCTGTATTGTATCTCTCAAATCACGCAAATAAGGATCATCAAATTGCCTCTCACGGATACGCTCTAATAAAGAAGAACGAGCGACCGTGTAGGCTAACACCCTGCTAGGCTCAGAAATGTCTAATCTCACAAACCAGTTGTCTAAGGCCTGGACATCTAGTGCTAATGGTCTATGACTGACCGGAATGAATGCAAGACTACCCATGCTGGCCGACTTTCTACTCAATGCATCGGCCACCACATTGGCCTTACCTGGGTGATATAAAATAGTAACATCATAGTCTTTTAGCAACTCTAACCATTTCCACTGTCATAGATTTAGCTCCTTTTGCTTGAACAAATACTGTAGGCTTTTGTGATCAGTGTACACCTCACATGTCACACCATATAGATAATGCCTCCGGATCTTTAAGGCATGAACCACTGCTGCTAACTCAAGATCATGAACTGGATAATTCTTCTCATGTATCTTTAACTGCCTCGAAGCATAAGCGATAACCTTACCATCCTGCATCAATACCGCTCCAAGCCCTGTACGACATGCGTCACAATAAACTGTATAAGGCCCTGCACCCGTAGGTAGTATCAACACTGGCGCGATGGTCAAGGCTGTCTTGAGCTTCTGAAAGCTCGCCTCACACTCATCTGACCACTGGAACTGGATACCCTTTTGGGTCAACCTGGTCATCGGGGATGCAATAGAAGAAAACCCCTCTACAAATCGACGGTAGTAACCTGCTAATTCCAAGAAACTCCGGATCCCAGTCACTGAAGCTGGTCGAGGCCAATTCTGGACTGCCTTAATCTTCTTTGGGTCTACCCGAATACCTTCCACTGATACAATATGACCCAAAAATGCCACTAAACTCAACCAGAACTAACATTTCGAAAATTTGGCATATAGCTGATTATCCTTCAGAGTCTGAAGAACCACTCTGAGATGTTGCTCATGCTCTTCCTGGCTGCGGGAGTATACCAGGATGTCATCTATAAAGACTATCACGAATAGATCTAAGTAAGGCCTAAATACCCGATTCATCAACTCCATGAATGCTGCCGGGGCATTGGTCAATCCGAAGGACATGACCAAGAACTCATAATGCCCATATCTAGTGCGAAAGGTTGTCTTAGGAATGTCAGCCGCCCCTGATCTTCAGCTGATGGTAGCCTGACCTCAAGTCTATCTTTGAGAATACCCTCGCTCCCCGGAGCTGGTCAAATAAATCATCAATCCTCGGCAGTGGATACTTATTCTTTATTGTCACTTTGTTCAATTGCCGGTAATCAATACACATCCGCATCGAGCCATCTTTCTTCTTTACAAATAATACAGGTGCTCCCCAGGGGGAAACACTGGGCCTGATAAAGCCTTTCTCAAGAAGGTCTTGCAACTGATCTTTCAACTCTTTTAATTTCGGCGGGGCCATACGATAGGGTGGAATAGAGATGGGCTGAGTGCCCGGTGCCAGATCAATACAGAAATCAATATCCCTGTCGGGTGGCATGCCCGGCAGATCTGAAGGAAAAACCTCAGGAAAATCCCGTGCAATAGGGACTGACTCAATGGAAGGAACCTCCGCACTGGAATCACGAACATAAGCCAGATAAGCTAGACACCCCTTCTCGACCATGCGTCGAGCCTTAACATAGGAAATAACAGTGCGAACGGAGTGGCTTGAGGTACCTTTCCACTCTAGTCGGGGTGATTCTGGCAAGGCCAAGGTCACGGTCTTAGCATGACAATCTAGAATAGCATGGTATGGGGACAACCAGTCCATCCCCAATATGACATCAAAATCCACCATATCCAAAAGCAACAGATCAACACGGGTCTCAAGACCCCCAAATATAACTACGCACGAACGATGCACCCGGTCGACTACAATGGAGTCACCTACCGGTGTAGACACATAAACTGGAATATCCAGAGCATAGCTGGGCACGGCCAAATACGGTGCAAAGTAGGAAAACACATATGAATATGTAGATTTAGGGTCAAATAATACTGAAGCACCTCTGCCACACACAAGAATGGTACCTGTAATCACGGCATCTGATGCCTCTGCCTCTGGCCTGGCTGGTAAAGCATAGAATCGGGGATCTGCACCTCCCCTCTGAGCCGCGTCTCTAGGACGACCATCAACTGGCTGACCTCTACCTTTGGCTGGACGGTCTCCACCTCTACGGTCTCGACCTCCACCCCGCCTCCGGGCGGCTAGGCGGTCGAGGGTCGGCTGGGGCCCGAATCATAGGACGAGGACCCCGCCGTTGAGAGTTGCCTGTTGCTCGAGGGCAGATCTGACAAAATGACCCGGATCACCACAACCGTAGCAACTCTTGGACCGATAGGGCTGCTGGCCTCGACGACTCGAATGGCCTCCACGAACACTCTGAAGAGGCTGAGCATTAATAGGAGGCTGATCTGAATATTGCCCACGAAACCCACAATCACCTGGTCCACCCTATGAAGCCTGAAGGGCGGAATGGAAAGGCCTGGAAGACTGGCCTCTGTCAAAAGATTCTCTGCCACCAAAAGAAGAACCACTAAACCTGCCTGAATGACGAGGCCTCTTGTCTGAAGAATAACCACCTCCCCGAGCAAGAGCCATCTCAACTCTGCGTGCTGCATTAGCTGCCTCCTGAAATGATATGTCACTCCCCACTCCCATAGCCATCTGGAGTCTAATTGGCTGATTAAGCCCATCTATAAACCTGCGGACCCTCTCCCACTCTATGGGGAGTATCACCACTTCATGACGAGCCAAATCAACAAATCTCGTCTCATACTGAGTAACAGTCATAGTGCCCTGATGGAGGCGCTCAAACTGCCTCTGAAGTGCATCCCGCTGAGTAGCAGGGAGAAACTTCTCCAGAAATAACTCTGCAAACTGATCCCATGATAAAGGTAGGGACCCTGCTGGTCGAGTCAAGCAATAATCCCTCCACCAAGTCTTGGCGGATCCTGAAAGCCTGAATGTACCGAAGTCAACTCCATTTGACTCCACGATCCCCATAGTCTTGAGAATCTCGTGGCAACTGAATAAGAAATCCTGAGGATCCTCTGATGTGGCTCCGCTGAAAGTAGTGGTAAACAACTTGGAGAACCGATCAAGTCTCCATAAAGAATCAGAAGTCATGGCCGCTCCATCTCTGGCATGAGCCGTGGTACCTAACTGTGTGGCCACAGCTGGCTGAACCACTGGTGCCTGAGGCTGAGGAGCTACAGGCTCCGGAGTACGAGCAATAGGAGTCTGGGCCCCTCCTCCAGCCTGAGAAGCGGCTGGTACAACTGATAATATGCCCGCTCTGGCAATGCTGTCCATAAACCCCGCTATTCTGACCAAAGCCTCCCGAAGATCCGGGGTAAATAAAGCCTCTTCTGGGACCTGAGCTGGGCCCACTGGAGCTGCTGGGACTGGAACCTCCTCGTCAATCTCAATATGAGGCTCCACCTCTGGAGTAGCTGCCTGGGGCTGAGCTCTGCCCCTACCACGGCCTCTGAAATGGCCTCGGCCCCTACCCCTCACGGGAGCCGCCTGGGGCTCAGGCTGCGGATCAGTGGATGAAGAAGCGCGTGTCCTCACCATCTGCGAAAGGACAGATAGAAATTCAATCAGTATTTGGGGAACAAATCGCACGACAAGAAAGAACAAATGAGAGACTCTTTCCTAACTCAATAGACTCTGGAGGACAAGTACATACGTCTCCGTACCTACCTCTCAAACTCTACTAAGCTTGTTCGTGAGTGGTGAGACCTATGTAACCTAGAGCTCTGATACCAACTTGTCACGACCCGGATTTTCCCCCAATATCGGGATCGTGATGGCGCCTACTCGTAGTAGCTAGGCAAGCCACCGTATTCATACTATCCTGTTTTTAATAATATTTCATAATTAATTTATCAACAAACCATAACTTTAATTAAATAAGTGCGGAAGACTTTATCGAAATGGAAATAACCAGTTTTAAGGAAACTTATACTGAAATCCTCTACCCAAGACGTGGAGTCACCAACTCACAAACTACTACTGAATACTACACATAAAAGTTTGAAAGAAATATAACATAATCTGTTTGTCTCGGAACAAAGAGACTACAGCTAATAACATAAGTAAAGGGAGAGACGCCGGGCTTGCGGACACTTGCAAGCTACCTCGGTCTCAAAGTGTTCAACTCCCACGCAAAAGATTTACTGTTGCTTATATATATATATACCACAAATAACAAGAATTAACCAAGTAATAACACAATAAGGAATATCTCAAAAGAACTCAACAATTAACAACAGTTAATAAGTTCACAAGGAAAACAAAGTATCATAGAAACACAAGTAACATCAAGTCAAGAAATAGATATATATATATATATATATATATATATATATATATATATATATATATATATACCACAAATAACAAGAATTAACCAAGTAATAACACAATAAGGAATATCTCAAAAGAACTCAACAATTAACAACAGTTAATAAGTTCACAAGGAAAACAAAGTATAATGGAAACACAAGAAATATCAAGTCAAGAAATAGCAAGTAGTTGCACGGCATCACCCTTCGTGCTTTTACTCTCATCCTCACCAAATAAGCAAATAAAGTGCACGGCATCACCCTTCGTGCTTTTACTCTAACCCTCACATCCATGGTACGGCATGATCCTTCGTACATGGTTCAATAACAAGGCACGGCATGATCCTTCGTGCATAATCAAATAAAACATGACACGACATTAACCTTCGTGCATAATCAATAAAACATGGCACGGCATTAACCTTTGTGCATAATCAATAAAAAGGCACGTCATTAACCTTCGTGCATAAATAATAAATCAAGCCACGGCATTAACCTTCGTGCATAAATAATAAATCAAGGCACGGCATTAACCTTCGTGCATAAATAATAAATCAAGGCACAACATCACCCTTCGTGCATTATCACTCTTCTTCACCCAAATAACAATCACCGTTAAGGGCAAAGAATGAAACCGTAAATCATAAACCGTCCCAACAAGGACAACCGATAATCATCTTCACAACAAGTCCCGACAAGGGAGAACAATAACAATTCTACAACACGGCAAAGGTTCAACAATTTATCTTCAAATATGTCTCACAACAAGTATTAACAACGACTCACGGTCATGCTAGATGCCAGTGTATGGATGCTCGTCACCACAGCCCATACACCGCACTCGATCACATAACACATAGCACATAATCCTATTCCCTCAAGCTAGGATAGAACAAACACTTACCTAAAATGTTTATGAACAATTCAATCCTTGGCAATGCCTTTTCCTTTCAAATTTGGCTCCAATCCAATCGTATCTATACACAATTGATTTAATATCATCAATACTACTCAACAAACTAATTCATAAGGCCAATTACAACTTTTACAATATTCTACCCGGAATAGTGAATTTTGACCCTAGGCCCACATGGTCGGAACTCGGGGTTCGAACCAAAATCCGGTTACCCATCCCCCCACGAGTTCAAGTATATGATTTTTTTCAAAATCGGACCTCAATTCGAGGTCCAATTTCTCAATTTATGAAAAACCCTATATTCTACCAAAAACAAGAAATTCTACCATGAAAACCTTTGATTTCTATTAAAAACATGTTTAATGTTGTTAGGAATTGACAGAATTAAGTAAAAAGTGACTTACAATTGTTTTGAAGAAGAGGGAGTTCTTGAAGAATCGCAAATGGGTGTTTTTGGGTTGTGAAATGTGAAGAATGAAGCTGGAAATCGTGATTTACAGGTCTCTGTGTTCGCATTTGCGAACATGGGTTCGCAATTGCGAACCCCGACCAATTTTTGGAGTTTGAAAAATAAGCTAAGGTTGGGAAGTTCGCATTTGCGAACTTTTGTTCGCATTTGCGAACACTGGCAGGATTGGGGATTATTCGCATTTGCGAACTATTGTTTCGCATTTGCGAACACAGGCAGGATATTGGGATGTTCGCATTTGCGAACTATTCTTCGCATTTGCGAAGAATGCCTTTACACCGAAGGCCTCGCATTTGCGAGGTTTGGTTCGCATTTGCGAACCCAAACGGTCCTGGGCACCCTTCGCATTTGCGATCAAGGGTTTGCATTTGCGAACCCTGCCTTGATCTGCCACCTTCGCAATTGCGAGAAATGTTTCGCAATTGCGAAGCCAACAGCTGGGTGAAAAACCAGCAGTGCAAAATTTCAGAAATTGATCCAACGGCCTATCAAATCTTTACCCGAGCCCCCGGGCTCCAAACCAAACATGTACACAACATCAAAAACACATTACGAACTTGTTCGTGCGATCACATCGCCAATATCACATCGTTTTCATCAAATCAAGCCTCAAGTTCATGATTTTCATACTTTTGGTTTTCAAAACTTTCAAACTTGGAACTCAAGGTCCAAAACATATCAAACGACATCCGAATGTCACCAAACTTTGCGGAAAGCACATATATAATATTTAAGACTTGTACCGGGCGTCGGAACCAAAATACGAGCCCGATACCAAGGTTAATTAATTCATTTTCCTTTAACAATTACATCAAAAACAATTTCACAGAAAATTCATAACTTGGGCTCTAGGCCTCAGAATTCGACTCCGGACGCATGTCCAAGTCCCATATTTTCCTACGGACCTTTCGGGACCATCCAATCTCGGGTCCGGGTCCGTTTACCAAAAATGTTGACCGAAGTCAACCATATCAATATTAATATCATTTTTATCCACATTTCTCATAGAATTCATATTTTCTATCACAAAATCTTTCCGGCTACATGCTCGGATCATGCACGTAAATCGAGGCAACATAGAATGAGGTTTTCAAGGCCTCAGAAGCTCGAAATGATTAATAAAATAAGTGATGACCCTTTGGGTTGTCACAATGGGCGTGGTGAATATTTACCATATCTCTTAATTGGAAGGTAAAGTGCCTTACATGTAGTGGAACGAGTTTAAACTCAGAAAGACTAAAGTGATTATGCTATGTGTATCCTGGTGGAAGGTATTGTGCTGAAATGCTAAATTGAGAAGAAGTAGGTGGGTTAATTCTCATGTGTAATTGAAAGATATTTGATAGGTGTTATGATGCGAGCAGGTATAGCGCAGGTTCAAGTATAAATTGTGATAATATGATTCGTATAGTATTGAGATTTAATGTTGTTGAAATACATTGTGATATCTTGTTGAGTTGTGGATGTATTGTTAGAATGGTTTGGTGATTCTCTGGCAGGTGGATAGGCCAATTTACAAAGGAAACTCTGCCGAAATTTTTGGAAAATTTGGGACTAAGAAAAGATTTTTGTCACCTAAAGAGTGGGCGTAACTGTTGTGTGTGATTAAATGCAAGAATTGCAAAAGAATTAATATTTCTGATGATTCGAACCTCCACCGAAGCTTGTAAATGACTTGAGTTTAATCTAACTAGAACTTTGGTGCATCATTTGAGTAAGAAGGCTATGAGTGGCTAAAAATGCTTTGATGTATGACTCCGAGCTAAGTTGGGGAGGTTGTTATTGATTAACTGATTGCACTGTCGTGTGCTGTGTTGGCTCCGTCTCTAGGTATGTTGGGAAATTTTGATAAAGGTTATGGTGCTTCGTAGATATGAAGAAATACTAGGATGTTGTGAACTTATGTTGGCAAAGAGTGTTCGGTGTATAGAAAAGGAAGATAGCTAATTGTATCTATATGTAATTTTGTTCTGCGGTGTCAGAGTTCTAACAAGGCACGAGCGGTTCTGTTCAACAAGACAGTTGAATTACAGTTGAATGAGGGTGAATAACGCCCGAGAATGGTTTTGCGGTGTTCAAGAGTTTGCTTGTAACAGTCAGGTGTCTTAAGATTGTGTATGAGGCTAAAGACGGTGGTTTCGTTAGAAGAGATCAAGACTTGTGTTATATTATGTGAATGATGTGATTCTATGTAATCGTATGGGAAGGTAATGATAATGAATTCAAATCGCAGGAAGTTTTCCAAAATAATGTATTGTAGAATGTGGTACTTCTGGGAAACATTGAGAGAGTATTAAGTGGCCTTTATGTCTTAGACCGTGTGGCCTTATGTACGAGTCGTGTGGTAACATGAGTTGATGTATTATGGTGCTACAGTAATGGCTAATATTAAATTAAGGATGAATCAGAAAGTAAACTGGGTAAATGGATCAACTTGTTAATAAACCAAAACGGTATGAGAAGGAATACGATTAATTCCTGGTATATGTTGGAGTAATGAGTCTCGCAGATATTGTTCAATAAAGCTTTTGAGTGCTGGCAGTTGTGTAACTGGATATGGGAATAAGGACTCAGTCCTGGCAGTTTAGTTTATGCAATGTAATTGGGAGAAAGAGTTGGTGAAGTGCTTTACAGTAGTTTAAAAATGAGTGTATTTCCTGTTGGTATGCAATGCTTGGAAGGTGTAATGAGTTTTCTCTATATGGGATCATGAAAGTCCTTGACTAGTTGAGTGTGTCGATATTTGCGGCGTAGGAATGGGATAAGAATTTCCATGTTATCTTAGTATGGTATTGTATATGCGATACGTTATAGAAAAGTTGATAATGGCATATTCAAGGATTTGAGATCAGTTCATAATATATGGGAAGTCACTAAAATTATTGAGCAGCGCGGGCAGCTGTAGGTGATTTAAGAATCGATCTTTCTGGTGATTAAGGAAAATGGTACAGCTATTCTAGTGAATTGGTAGGGAATATGGTCCAAAAGGACAAGGTAATGTAATAATATCTAGTGGTATGGTGGCATTCTCTTGTTGAATCGACTGTAATAATTGAGTCGCTAATGGCACAATGAAATTTCTGAATGGCTTTTGTGGTATGAACGGATGCTTGATGTGCGTTATGTATTTGTACGGTGAAGTACGGAATCAGGCATGGTGATTCACGTGTTATATATATGTTGGAGACTTGAAGTTCTCGTTAGTCTGCCTATGCAGTAGTCGTATATCGTGTGTATTGGCACCGTTTTGTGATTATTGGAAATCGGAAGCCCTAGTGGCTCTCTTTCTCTCAACTTGATATGACAAATTTGGATTATGATACTTGATTGCTGACTGGTCGTCATTGGGTCAGGTTGTCTAGACTAATGTGATATGGACTATAATGGAATGGCACAAATTACGTAGCAGAGTGCATCAGAGTATGCTCCAGCAGGGTAGTTGTATCCCAGGACCAGTGGATGGCTGGTAGGTATTGCTTTGTCAGCTAGGCCTTCGTGGCGGATGTTAGGGTAGAGGTATCTACCATTGATTTAGTTCTGGTATTGAGGAACTTTGTCTGATGCATTTCATGTGGCCGAGCTTGAGGCTATGTATATGTTTGTTGCAATGAGCGACTTGACTCGATGTGTGTTCCCTTTGCTAGATGTAATCATGGATAGGGTGACACGCCTCCACATGTATGGTATCAGGATCGGGTGGCACGCCGTCACAGGTATGGTATCTGGATCGGGTGGCATGCCGCCATGGGTATGTTATTGGAACGGGTTGCGCGTCGCAACAGTGTGATGTGGAAAATATTGCTTCCTATATGTTACTTTGTATACAATACTTCCTAGCTTCTGAGGAATAGTTTGTATTGGGTATCGCTCGGGGAATAGCACATCAGTTGTGTCCTTTCAGGATTTGATAGCGTATATCAGTTGTATCAGCGTAGGTGTGATTGATTTCTTGAGTTCAGACCTAGATATGTGTGTGGATGACCGTTTTGAGCATGGTGACTTGAGGTGCTCCATGAGTAATAGTGATTGGATAGAATCATGAGTTGTGGCAAGGCCACGTGATGTTATGACCTTTCGAGGAGGATTCAGGTACCATAATTCTACGATGTGAGACGAGGTCTCAGTTATGTGTTGTGATGGTATTGAGGAATTTGAATTATAGCTCTTTTGTGTGAGTCGGTTCTCATGATTCGAGTGTGTTCAGATTGTTCTTATTGGAGCCTGTGTTGTGCTTGTTGTGGCATAGGCCGATGCTGAGGTGTCATGTCACCAGTGTGGTATGTTATGATCGAAATGATCGTTGGAGTCATTAATGAGTACGAGCATATTTGATCTTAGCTTGTTAGAAAGGTAATATCGAGGTTTGGCTCCGAAATCTATTGTGGTATCAGTTTTAAAAGGGAAATGGATTCACGAATGGTTGACCCGAGAGATAGGTTCGGTATATCGCGTGCTTCAGTTGCCGTGGGCAGGGTATGAAGGTGTTGGAATAAGACTCTGTCTAATGAGAAAGGTTCTTTCTGCTAGTATTTGGTTATTGTGGCCAGTTGTCGTAATTAGAGGTTATCGTATCGAGTGATTGGGTTGTTTGATACATCATGTGATCTCACGCGGAGTGGCAAGTTGGCTAGTACAAATGGATCGTGTGTATTTTGAGTAAAGACATGAGATTCAGATTTGGTATGTGCTTTCGAAAAGTGCAATGTGGTCTATGATGCGGATGAGCTATGAGATTTCCATCTATAGTGTGTACCGGACTTGTATGAGATAGGGCGACGTGGGATCGCCCCGAATATATGCTTGGTAGGGTCATTAAGCTATTGGGCTACTTCCAGTAAACCTCTTGGTCCGCTCGAGGACGAGCGTTTGCTTAAGTTGGGGAGAATGTGATGACCCGGCCCGTCATCATGTGAGTTATCACCTCGTTATCCCCGTTAAATGCTTGTTAATGTTTCAATATGCATATTTGGCGAGTTTGAGTCAATTCGGATTGAGTTTAGTTGGAAATGAGACAAAAAGTCTCTTAGAAGAAGGAATAGTTGGGAAACGTCAACTGGATGTTGACTTGTGAGTTAGAGAGCTCGGAATTGAATTCTAATGATTCGGTCAGCTCCGGGAGGTCATTTATGAGCTAGGAAAGCGATCAGAAGTGAATTTGGAGGCCCGGTGTAGTTTTAGGCTTGAATTGGCTAAGGTTGAATTTTGGCGAAATCCGAACGGTAGGTGAGATTTTGATCCGAGAGTCGGAATGGAATTCCGACAGTTGTAGTAGCTCCGTTAGGCGATTTTGGATATGCCTGCAAATTTTCAAGTCATTCGGACATCGTTTGGTCGGGTTTTTGATCGAATGTGAATTTTTGAAAGTAAAGTTAAACTTAAGCTTGAATTTGTTGAAAAAGGACGATTTTGATGTTGACGATAGAGTTTTGATGATTTGAACAAGTTTGAATGATGTTATAAGAGGTGTTAGTACTTTTGGTTGAGGTCCCGGAGGCTTCGGGGTAAATTCGGATGCCCAACGGGTCATTTTGGAAGATTTTTGCCGTTTTGAGGATAAATGTAATGATCCAAAGGTCTATTTTTAGTTTTAGAGATCCAAATTTGATTTCGAGACTTTGAGAATTTAAATAATGAATTATAGGACTGATCCGGAAATTTTGGTTTAATTTCATCAAGTCACGATTGGGTTATTGACGCGAAACATGAGTTAATTGTTTAACAAGCGAAATTGATGTTGTACTGAGCAAATGAGATCCAAATTCAGTTTTGTTTAAACCACTGGATCCGTATCAAAATTACGAAGCCATAGGAAAAAGAATCGTCAAATTCCGAGTTCGTATGAGTGAGTTATAGCATTTTTAGTGAAATAAAAAGCTGCTGTAATTTTATGGGGCAAATCTGGTATTTTTGCTTCTGCGATGAATAGTACCCGCAAAAGCGGGTGAACAGTGATTTTTCGCTTCTGCGATGAACAGTGTTGCTTCTGCGATGAATAGTACCCGCAAAAGCGGTGAACAGTAACCGCAGATGCGAAAATCTCTGGGCTTTTAATTGGGGCAGTCCGAGAGTTTCTTCATTTTTGGAGCTAGGGAGCTCGGATTGAAGCGATGTTCGAAGCGATTTTCACCATATGGATGGGGGTAAGTGTTCTATATCCAAAAGTGATTATATTCAATGATTCCATGGTTGTTTTTCATCAAGTATTAGTGAATCAAATGGAAGAAATTGGAGAAAATTTGTAAACTTTTCAAAAACGAAAATTTAGGATTTGAAGGGTCATTTTTGGTCCGATTTAGGAGTTCTTGATATGTACGGACTCGTATCGAGATGAGCATTCCGAATATATGATTTTCGTAATTTTTCGAGAAGCGTACCGAAAGTCGGGTTTTGGCAACTTTGGGAATTTTGATGTAAATCGAGTTGTTTTGACTGGGTATCATTCCATTGATCTAATTTGATGTGTATTTACTATATTTGATCAGATTCTATGCATGCGAAGCTTGATTCTCGTGGCAAGGGCATCGCGGAGTAGTCGTCGCGCCGTATTGAGGTGAGTAATAGATGTGGGTGATGACCAGCGGGTTTGAAACCCCGGTATACCACTTTGTGACGTTGTATAGCGGCGAGACACGTACTCTCTTGTGAGTGCGGGGTCGATTGTGATTGGGGTCTATGGCTTAGTCCGACTTGTTGGTACTGTGTTATGATATTAGGCTATTCTTGAGCCGTCGAACCTCCTTCTCGGATGGTTGCATACTATATTGTGATATTGGCTACTCTTAAGCCGTTGAACCCCTTCTTGGGCGGTTGAGTATACTTGTGGGCCGTGAGCCAGTTATTGGATCCCGCAAGGATCGTTATCATTGTCTTATGATATTGACATGTTAGTTACTACCGGTCCGTAGCTATTTCTGTTATCATGCTATTTCCAATCTCTGGAATTTGATATTACTGTTTTCCAACCGAAAAATTATAAAAAGGGTTTTCAAAACTACTTTTGAGCCTGCGAGGCTGTATTTGCATATTAGCTGACTGGTAGTGGATCGGGCCGCGCGCCGTAGCGGTATACATGTTGGATCGGACTACACGCCGCCGTAATATTGTGCTTGGGCTGTAGGAGCCCCTCCGGAGTCTGAACCCCCACAGTGAGCACGGGTACGCAAATTGGATCGAGCTACGCGCCGTAGCGGTCATATCATGCATTGCATTGCATTTAGCTACATCTGATAGCTTTTATACTGTTTTGCTGGTACTTGTTGGTACAGGTACAGTTGATATTGATTCTGTGACAGAGTATTTGACTACAACTTTACATAGTGCTTTATTGCGGATTTCTTATCTGCGCTGTCTTACCCTTATTTATTACCACTGAGTCTGGCAGTACTCATTTTCCTCCCTGCACCTTCTGTGCAGATCCAGGTACCTCTCAGCAGTAATCCGGTAGCTGTTCGAGGCGACATCTGTGGGATATTCGAGGTAGCTGCAGAGTCCGCAGGACCCGAAATTCCTTCTTACTGTCTTTTGATTCTGTATTGATATTTCTTTCCGCACTTGGTATCTTGTAAACCCTTATATACTTATGTTCATTAGAGGCTCATGACTCTTGACCCTTCGGTCTTTGGGAGTTGGTATGCGTTGGGACTTGGTTCCCCTGTTTCGATATATCCATCACTGTTGTTTTACAGTTGTTATGCTTAAATGGGATAAGGCGAGCTCATAGCTCTATGATTGTTGTTGATTGGTCGGGCTGGCCTAGCAGCGTGCTGGGCGCCATCACGACCGGATTTGGGGTCGTGACATAATCATACAAGTCGAGCATTTATAGTAAATAAACATAGTGAACAAAAAAGAGGAAAAAGTAGAATGGTTATAGATTATAGAAACCTAAATGCAAAAACCAAAACATATAACTACCGAATACCAAACAAAATACTAAAAATAAGACAAATCCAAGGATATAACTATTTTAGTAAATTTGATTGTAAATCAGGATTTTACCACTTAAAATTAGAAGAAGAATCCAAGAAACTAACAACATTTACTGTACCCCAAGGATTTTATGAATGGAACGTATTACCATTTGGATATAAAAATGCACCAGGTAGATATCAACATTTAATGGAGAACTATTTCAAACAATTTGAAAATTGCATAATATATATTGATGATATATTATTATATTCAAAAACACTAGATGAGCATATAAAATTATTAGAAAAATTTATACATATTATAGAAATATCGGGAATAAGCTTAAGTAGAAAAAAGGCCGAAATAATGAAAAATCAAATAGAATTTCTAGGAATAGAAATAGATAAAAGTGGAATTAAAATGCAAACTCATATAGTACAAAAGATAATAAATTCAAATGAACAATTAGATACAAAAAAGAAACAACAATCATTTTAGGATTAGTAAACCAAGTAAGAGAATATATACCAAAATTAGCAGAGACTTTAAAACCATTGCAGAAAATTTTAAAAAAGGATATAGAGTATCACTTTAGTGAAGAAGATAAAAAACAAGTAAGAAAAGTTAAACAAATAAGTAAAAATCTACCAAAACTATACTTCCCAGATGAAGATAAAAAATTTACATATATAGTAGAATCAGATACAAGTGAAAAAAGCTATGGAGGAGTATTAAAATACAGGTATGATAAAGAAAAAATAGAACATCACTGTAGGTATTATTCAGGAACATTCACAAACCCGGAGAAAAATGGGAAATCAATAGAAAAGAATTATATGCAGTATATAAATGTTTATTGGCATTTGAACCATATATTGTATATAATAAGTTTATTATAAGAACAGATAATACACAAGTAAAATGGTGGCTAACTAGGAAGATACAAGATTCAGTTACAACAAAGGAAATACGAAGGCTTGTATTGAATATACTGAATTTTACATTTACAATTGAAGTAATTAGTACTAACAAAAATATGATTGCAGACTACCTATCAAGACAAAGCTACACAAACTGAAGAAATAGATACAACAAAAGATATAATCTCAATCCTTGAGAAATTATCCTCTCAAATGGATAATATGGGAACAAGAATACAAAAGCTAGAAGATGCCAAAAATCTAAGTCAGCAACATGACTATAAAGATGCGGATATAAGTCAATCGGAAGACTATAAAATTCCAGATCTACAAGGTGACGTTGGGAAACACCTAAAAACCCATAACGTTTGTTCAGTTACAGTTGCAGGAAGTTCATCTACAAAGAAAGGAGTTAGAAATACGAACATGAACAAAATATTTGACAAACCATACATACCCAAAATACCAAAAGACCCATTATTCGTACCTCCACAAATGACATCATATTTAGAAAGCCTAAACCAAGAAAAGAAAGCTTAGAATCATATAACCAGATCATATATAGAAAATATTCACAAAATATAGACATATCTAAACCTCAATCCAAGATCTAAAACTACCGGAGAACCAACCCAAGACTTCATAACCCAAAAGCTACAAGGATACAATAGACTAATAGCACAACCAAAAACAAATGCTAACCTAGTAAAAACATGTTATAGTTATGGACTATTAAGTACAGTATACACATATGACGGAGAGGAGATATCAACTATACCAGAATTATACAAGGCAATTATAAATTTCAAAAGAGTTACAAAAGGAAACCTATTCTTTATAAAATTCTATACCGCACCAGCAGAAATATTGTATGATGAAATAAAACCAGTCATGCAAGTAATCAAGATAGGACTCACAAAAGATATGCTTATATGTCACGACCCCAAATCCGGTCGTGATGGCGCCTAGCACACTGCTAGGACAGCCCGACCAATCAACAACAATCATAGAGCTATGAGCTCGCCTTATCCCATTTAAGCATAACAATTGTAAAATAACAATGATGGATATATCGAAACAGGGGAACCAAGTCCCAACGCATACCAACTCCCATAGACCGAAGGGTCAAGAGTCATGAGCCTCTACAGAGTATACAAAGTGTAAATAGCGAATATAATTGTGCACAACTATAGGATGGTCAGAACAAAATATAGACAAACTGGAGAATCAGGTCCTGCGAACGCTGGCAGCTACCTCGATTGTCCAGAAGCACTCCCGAACCGTAATAGAATCAGCCTTGCTATGATGTACCTGGATCTGCACACAAGGTGCAGGGAGTCGGGTGTGAGTACTTCCAACTCAGCAGTAATAAAAGCAAATAATGCTGAAGGGAAGAAAACCACGATAGGCACTATCTCATGCTACACAATACAGAACTATCTTTTTATCCCTTTCTAGCATATGTGAGTAGATTATTTAGAAATCTCGATTTTTAGCTACTTTCTTTCATGATAATATACCAATACCTGGATACACTCTCAAGTAGTGCAAGTTCGCACTCAAATCAGCCCCTCAGGCTCAGCACTCCTTGTCAATTTACACCAGGAGATCTGGTCAATAAGGCAACTAATGCATGTGTGCCAGTAATGTATGAGTGTTGAATGTTATGCCACGTAGTACACGTAAACCAATGTATGTATGCCATGCAATGCATATGACCGCTACGGCGTGTAGCCCGATCCAATTTGGGTACCCGTGCTCACTGTGGGGGTTCAGACTCCGGAGGGGCTCCTACAGCCCAAGCACAATATTAATATCACACCTGCTGCGGCGCGCAGCCCGATCCGTATACCACTGCGGCGTGCAGTCCGATCCATGCATGTGTATGCATATGCTCACATAAATTTTCATGCCCTAACATATGGCCCTCGGCCCCAATCAGTCTAACAAATAATCAAGAAAGCCCTACGGGCAATAATATTATATTGGCTCACAGCTAAAAAAAATGTTATTAAGACTTTGTTCAAGTTTTTCATAACCTTATAAAAATGCTGAATAGAAAAATACCATTTAAAACCTTAAATTTAGAATAAAATATGCACGGTGTTATCAAGACAATGATACCAATCCCCGAAGGATCCAAATAATCGGCACGAAGCCCAAGCATGATAATTAGTCCAATTCATTTCAACAATTAGGTGTTATTATTTATTACGCGGGACGGACCAAGTCACAATCCCCAATGGTGCTCTACCCCACGCCCGTTATCCGGCGTGCAAGTCACCTCGACACAGCACTAAGATGTGCAAGTCCGGGGTTTACTAACCCTCGGGACATCATTTACAAGTATTACCCACCTCGAACCGACGAAAACTCATGCCCTCGATGCCTTAGCTCCTCGAACCGTCATCCGCGCACGTCAAAACTAGCACAAATCAGCACAAATATATCAAAATAGGATAATGGAACATAACCCAATAGAAAGAACTCGAAAAATATCAAAAATCACAAAATTTGCAAAACCCGAGCCCCGGGCCCATATCTCGAAAAATTTTGAAACTCATATTTCCAGAACCCCCGTCTCGCCACGAGTCCATACATATAAAATTTACCAAAATCGGAGTTCGATTGGCCTTTCAAAACGCAAATTTTCGTTTTCAATATCTATGCCACAATCCTTCACAATTTCTACCCAAATTCAAGAAAGATTGATGTTAATTCTACCATAAAATGATGTTTTTGAGTCAAGAAACTTACCTCCGATGAATACCCGATGATTTTGCAGCGTTTTCCCGTGATTTCTTCTCTCTAGGGCTCAAAATTATGTTTTTGGGTATATGAACCCGTGAGCCCTCTGTTCTGCAATTTAACTCACTGCATGAACATTTAACCCTACGCGATCGCAGCACTGGGCTCGCGATCGCGATGCACAAATCCTGGGCTGTCAACTTTTCCTCTACGCGATCGCGTGAACCTGGAAGCGATCGCAGTGACCCACTTAGCGACCCTACGCGATCGCATCAATACACCCGCGATCGCGATGCACAACCAGTCGACCTTACGCGATCGTATCTCTCTTCCCGCGATCGCGAAGAACAATTTTCCGGCCTCACTCCGATACACTACGCGATCGCGGACTCAACCTTGCGATCGCAGAGCTTCCCAGCTTTGCCCTACGCGATCGCAGAGCTCAACATCCTCCTCTTACGCGATTGCATACAAAGCTTCGCGATCGCGAAGCCCAAAAATTATCTGCATTTATTGCAGCAGAAACGGCAGTGCCTTTGGCACAAATTGGTCCGTTTGGACCCCCGAATTCATCCCGAGGCTCCCGGGACCCCAACAAAAACCACCAACATACTCCGAAACACGATACGAACTTGTTCCAATCATAAAAACATCATCCTAAACATTAAAATCACCATTTCCACACGGATTCAAGCCTAAGTTTCTTCAAAACTTTCAAAACTAACATTCAATCCAAAACCCGATCAAACGACGTCCGAATGACCTGAAAATTTGCAGACATATCCAAAATCACATAACGAAGCTACAGGAATTGTCGGAATTCCATTCCGACCCCCGGATCAAAATCTCACCTACCATTCGGATTTCGCCAAAATTCAACCTTCGCCAATTCAAGCCTAAAACTACACCGGACCTCCAAATTCAATTCGGATTGCTCTCCTATGTCATAAATGATCCCCCGAAACTAGTCGAATCATCAGAATCCGATTCCGAGCATTCTAACTCAATAGTCAACTCTAGGTTGACTTTTCATATTCAAACTTCCTTCAAACATGCTATTTACTTCATTTTCCATTCAATTCACTCCTAACTCACCCGATAGGTTCTAACACTGATATAGAAGCATAATATATGTTAATGCAAGGTAACGGGGTAGAAATTCCCGTAATGACGGGCCGGGTCGTTACATTCTCCCCCACTTAAACAAACGCTCGTCCTCGAGCGGACTCAGAGTTGTACTAGAAGCCACCCAATAGCTGAATGACCTTACCAAGCATAATTTTAGGCGATCATACGTCACCCTATCTCACATAAGTCCGAAAACACCATATAGTCCAAATTTCACAGACCATCTGAACCATAAATCACATTGTACTTTCTGAAATCATATGCCAATTGCAAATCCCATGCCTATACTCAGGATACACTCGAATCCACTGCAATAACCCATATTCACTACTCCGGGTGAGATCATATGATGTATCGACAACCCAATCACTCGAGACGATAGTCTCTAATCACAACAATTGGCCACAATAACCAAATACTAGCTAAAAACCTCTTTCATTAGATAGAGTCTTATTCCAACACCTCCATATCCTGCCCACGGCAGCTGAAGCACGCGATATACCGAACCCATCTCTCAGGTTAACCATTCGTGAATCTATTTCCCTTTTAAAACTGGTACCACAAAAGGTTTCGGAGCCAAACCTCGATTTTTACCTTTCTAACAAGCTAAGATCCAATATGCTCGTATTCATTAATGACTCCAACGGTCATTTCGATCATAACACACCACACTGGTGACATGACATCTCAACCACCGGCCTAAGCCGTGACGAGCACAACATAGGCTCCAATAGAAACATCTGCACACACTCGAATCATGACAGCTCAAATCATGATAACTGTCTCCAGCAAAAGAGCTGTAATTCAATTCCTTTGTGCCATCATAACATAGAACCTGAGATCGCGTCTCGCATTATAGAAATGGAGTACCTGAATCCTTCTCGAGAGGTCATAACATCACGTGGCCTTGCCAAGACTCGTGATTCTATCCCAACATTATTACTCATGAAGCACCTTAAGCCACTAAGCTCAAACGGTTAGCCACGCACAGATCTAGGTCTTGAACCCAAGCAATCAACCTCACCCACGGTGAAACAATTAACGTATGCTATTAAATCCTGAAAGGACATAACCGATGTGCCATTCGCCAAGCGATACTCAAAACGGACTTTTCCTCAGAAGCGAGGAAGTATTGTGTACCAGGTAGCATATAACTAACTATATTTTCACAATATTCTGTTGCGGCGTGCAACCTGTTCCAATGACATACCCATGGTGGCGTGCCACCCGATCCAGATACCATACCTGTGGCGGCATGCCACCCGATCCAAATAACCCGTGGCGGCGTGCCACCCGATCCACACATAAATCTCGCAAAAAGGAAATGCATATCGAGTCGAATTTTCACATTACAGCAAATATATATATATATATAGCCTCAAGCTCGGCCACATGAAACGCATCCGACAACGTTTCTCAATACTGGAACTGAATCAATGGTAGATACCTCTACACTGACATCCGCCACTAAGGTCCAACCGACAAAGCAATGCCTACCAGCCGTCCGCTGGTCCTGGGTACAACTACTCTGTTGGAGCATACTCTGATGTTTTCTGCTACGCAATTTGTGCCATTTTCCGACATAGCCCATATCACATTAGTCTAGACGACCTGGCTTATGTCAACCAGTCTGAAATAAGGTATCATAACCCAAATTCATCATATCAAGCTAAGAGCTAAATGGTGCTGATACACACGATATACAACCACTGCATTGGCGGATTACGAGAAATTCTAGTCTCTAACACATATATAACACATGAATCGCTATATCTGGTTCCACACTCCACTGTACGAATACATAACGCACATCAAACGCCCATTCGTTCCACGAAAGTCATTCAAAAATTTCACTATGCCATCAACGACTCAATTATTACAGTCGATCCCACAAGAGAATACCACCATGCCATTAGATATTATCGGTTTACATTACCTTGTCCCTTTTGGACCATATTCCCTGCCAAATTACTAGAATAGCAATACCATTTTCTTAAATCATCAGAAATATCGATTCTTAATTCACCTGCAGCTGTCTGCGCTGCTCAATAATTTTATTGACTTCCCATATATTATGAACTGATCTCAAAACCTAGAATATACCATTATCAACTTTCCATCACACATCGCATATGCCACACCACCCTAAGATAACATGGAAATTCATATTCCTTTCCTACGCCGCAAACATCGGCGCACTCAACTAGTCAAGGGCTTTCATGATCCCATATAGAGAAAACTCATTACACATTCCCAGCCTTGCATACCAACAGGAAAAATACACTCATTTTCAAACCACGGTATAACACATCGCAAACTCTTTCTCCCAATTACATTGCATAAATTAGACCGCCAGGACTGAGTCCTTATACCCATATCAAGTTACACAACTGCCGGCACTCAAGAGCTTTGCTGCACAATATCTGCAAGACTCATCACTTCAAACACATACCATGAATTAATCGTATTCCTTATTATACCGCTTCGGTTTATTAACAAGTTGTTCCATTTACCCAGTTTCCTTTCTGATTCATCTCTAATTTCATATCAGTCTTTACCTGTAGTACGACAATGCCTCAACCCTTTTTTACCACACAAGACTCGTACACAAGACCACACGGTCTAAGACCCATAGGCCACTGAATACTCTCTCAGTGTTCCCAGAAGTACCACGTTCTACCACACTTTATTTTGACGAACTTCCCGCGATTTTTAAATTGTTATCATTACTTCCCAATACGGATACGTAGAATCCCATCCTTCACATGATATAACACAATCCTTGATCTTCTCTAATGAAACCGCCATCTTTAGCCACATACACAAATCTTAAGGCACCTGACTGTTACAAGCAAAATCTTGTACACTGCAAAACCATTCTCGGGCATCATTCACCCTTATTCAGCTGTAATTCAACTGTCCCATTGAGTAGAACAACTCGTGTTTTGTTAGAACTCTGACATCGCAGAACGTGATTACTTACAGATACAATGAGCCATCTTTCCTTTCTATACACCGAACATTCTCTACCAACAGTAGTTCAAAACATCCTAGTATTTCTTCACATCTACGAAGCGCCATAACCTTGTCAGAATCTTCCCAACATACTTAAAGACAGAATCAACATAGCACACAATAGTGCAATCAGTTAATCAATAGCAACCTCCCCAACTTAGCTCGAAGCCATTCATCAAAGCACTTTTAACCACTCATGTCATTATTACTCAAGTGATGCCGAAATGTTACAATGAGATTAAACTCAAGTCATTTACAAGCCTTGACAGAGACTCGAATCATCAGAGACCTTAACCCTTCTGCAATTCTTGCATTTATACACACACCACCAATAAGCCCACTCTCTTTAGGTGACAGAAATCTTTCTATGTCCCAAATTTTCCAAAAATTTCGGCAGAGTTTCCTTTGTAATTTGGCCTATCCACCTGCCAGAGAATCACCAAAACCATCCTAGCAATACATTCACAGCTCAACAAGACATCACAATGTATTTCAACAATATTAAATCTCAATACTACACAATTCATATTATCATAATTGGTACATGAACATGCGTTGTACCTGCTCGAATCATAACACATATCAACTACCTTTCAATTACACATGAGAATCAATCCACCTACCTTGCCTCAATTTAGCATTTCAGCACAATACCTTCCACCAGGATACACATAGCATAATCATTTTAGTCTTCTTGAGTTTGAACTCGTTCCACTACACATAAGGCACTTTACCTTCCAATTAAGAGGCGATGGAAATATTTCTCACGCCCATAGCTAGGGCTATATATCAAATCACAATAAAGATCAATACCGATCGTATGAACTTCATAATACCGGCTCGCGAAATTAGTACCTTGGTGCTCAAGCCATAGACAAGGATCCGGCCTCAAGTCCTCCCGACTGGCCCAACATGAATTCACAGAGATTATATCTCGCCCCTCGACCGGGGAATCGCAAGCCATAAGTCAATTATATTACTGAGCGCTCGAAGCGTACTCAGACGTGCGGAAGGAGTTTCAAAATGGAATATCTCAATCTGAATCAAGTACGCACGATAAGAATTCCAAGAAGTGTGGAGCGTTTCCTAAAGGTTCGCAGCCTCCCGAGGATAAGAACAGGCGTCCCCGAATCGATCCACAAGACTCTACTAACCGGCTCAAGACTCATGAGGCCTAGTAAACCTAGGCTCTGATACCAAGTTGTCACGACCCCGAATCCGGTCGTGATGGTGCCCAGCACACCGCTAGGCCAGCCCGACCAATCAACAACAATCATAGAGCTATGAGCTCGCCTTATCCCATTTAAGCATAACAATTGTAAAATAACAGTGATGGATATATCGAAATAGGGGAACCAAGTCCCAACGCATACCAACTCCCATAGACCGAAGGGTCAAGAGTCATGAGCCTCTACAGAGTATACAAAGTGTAAATAGCAAATATAACTGTGCACAACTGTGGGATGGTCGGAACAAAATATAGACAAACTGGAGAATCAGGTCCTGCAAACGCTGGCAGCTACCTCGACTGTCCAAAAGCACTCCCGAGCCGCAATAGAATCAGCTCTACTGTGATGTACCTGGATCCGCACACAAGGTGCAGGGAGTCGGGTGTGAGTACTTCCAACTCAGTAGTAATAAAAGTAAATAATGCTGAAGGGAAGAAAACCACGATAGGCACTATCTCATGCTACACAATACAGAACTATCTTTTTATCCCTTTCTAGCATATGTGAGTAGATTATTTAGAAATCTCGATTTTTAGCTACTTTCTTTCATGATAATATACCAATACCTGGATACAATCTCAAGCAGTGCAAGTCCGCACTCAAATCAGCCCCTCGGGCTCAGCACTCCTTATCAATTTACACCAGGAGATCTGGTCAATAAGGCAACTAATGCATGTGTGCCAGTAATGTATGAGTGCTAAATGTTATGCCACGTAGTACACGTAAACCAATGTATGTATGCCATGCAATGCATATGACCGCTACGGCGTGTAGCCCGATCCAATTTGGGTACCCGTGCTCACCGTGGGGGTTCAGACTCCGGAGGGGCTCCTACAGCCCAAGCACAATATTAATATCACACCTGCTGCGGCGCGCAGCCCGATCCGTATACCACTGCGGCGTGCAGTCCGATCCATGCATGTGTATGCATATGCTCACATAAATTGTCATGCCCTAACATATGGCCCTCGACCCCAATCAGTCTAACAAATAATCAAGAAAGCCCTACGGGCAACAATATCATATTAGCTCACAGCTAAAAAAAATGTTATTACGACCTTGTTCAAGTTTTTCATAACCTTATAAAAATGCTGAATAGCAAAATACCATTTAAAACCTTAAATTTAGAATACAATATGCACAGTGTTATCAAGACAATGATACCAATTCCTGAAGGATCCAAATAATCGGCATGAAGCCCAAGCATGATAATTAGTCTAATTCATTTCAACAATTAGGTGTTATTATTTGTTACGCGGGATGGACCAAGTCACAATCCCCAATGGTGCTCTACCCCACGCCTGTTATCCGGCATGCAAGTCACCTCGACACAGTACTAAGATGTGCAAGTCCGGGGTTTACTAACCCTCAGGACATCATTTACAAGTATTACCCACCTCGAACCGACGAAAACTCATGCCCTCGACGCCTTAGCTCCTCGAACCGGCATCCACGCACGTCAAAACTAGCACAAATCAACACAAATATATCAAAATAGGCTAATGGAACATAACCCAATCGAAAGAACTCGAAAAATATCAAAAATCATGAAATTTGCAAAAACCCGAGCCCCGGACCCACATCTCAAAAAATTTCGAAACTCATATTTCCAGAACCCTCGTCTCGCCACGAGTCCATACATATAAAATTTACCAAAATCGGAGTTCGATTGGCCTTTCAAAACCCAAATTTTCGCTTTCAATATCTAGGCCACAATCCTTCACAATTTCTACCCAAATTCATGAAGATTGATGTTAATTCTACCATAAAATGATGTTTTTGAGTCAAGAAACTTACCTCCGATGAATACCCGATGATTTCCCGGCGTTTTCCCGTGATTTCTTCTCTCAAGGGCTCAAAAATTATGTTTTGGGTATATGAACCCGTGAGCCCTCTGTTCTGCAATTTAACTTACTGCCTGAACATTTAACCCTACGCGATCGCAGCACTGGGCTCGCGATCGCGATGCACAAATCCTGGGCTGCCAACTTTTCCTCTACGCGATCGCGTGAACCTGGACGCGATCGCAGTGACCCACTTAGCGACCCTACGCGATCGCATCAATACACCCGCGATCGCGATGCACAACCAGTCGACCTTACGCGATCGCATCACTCTTCCCGCGATCGCGAAGAACAATTTTCCGGCCTCACTCCGATACACTACGCGATCGCGGACTCAACCTTGCGATCGCAGAGCTTCCCAGCTTTGCCCTACGCGATCGCAGACTCACCCTCGTGATCGCAGAGCTCAACATCCTCCTCTTACGCGATCGCATACATAGCTTCGCGATCGCGAAGCACAAAAATTCTTTGCATTTATTGCAGCAGAAACGGCAGTGCCTTTGGCACAAATTGGTCCGTTTGGACCCCCGAATTCATCCCGAGGCTCCCGGGACCCCAACGAAAACCACCAACATACTCCGAAACACGATACGAACTTCTTCCAATCATAAAAACATCATCCTAAACATCAAAATCACCATTTCCACACGGATTCAAGCCTAAGTTTCTTCAAAACTTTCAAAACTAACATTCAATCCAAAACCCGATCAAACGACGTCCGAATGACCCGAAAATTTGCAGACATATCCAAAATCACATAACGAAGCAACAGGAATTGTCGGAATTCCATTCCGACACTCGGATCAAAATCTCATCTACTGTTCGGATTTCGCCAAAATTCAACATTCGCCAATTCAAGCCTAAAACTACACCGGACTTCCAAATTCAATTCCGATTGCTCTCCTAAGTCAAAAATGATCCCCCGAAACTAGTCGAATCATCAGAATCCGATTCCGAGCACTCTAACTTGATAGTCAACTCTAGGTTGACTTTCCATATTCAAACTTCCTTCAAACATGCTATTTGCTTCATTTTCCATTCAATTCACTCCTAACTCACCCGATAGGTTCTAACACCGATATAGAAGCATAAGATATGTTAATGCAAGGTAACAGGGTGGAAATTCCCGTAACGATGGGTCGGGTCGTTACATTATACCAGAAGAGATAGGACAACAACAAGAAATACCTAAATGCGAAATACCCAGCTTTTATGCAAACAAAAGGACTATTGGAATATCTACAATCATCAATGAGCTAGCACATAATTATCTAAACGGAAATGCTATTTGGAGTTATTATTCAAGAGACCAGTTATTAATATATTCAAATTCAAAGGAACAACGACAATCGGATATCGAAGAAATCCAAAAATGGATTATGTCTCTATTAAATCCAGAAAGACAACCTACAACCAGAGCATTAAGGAAAGGATTTATCTCAGAAGATTTACTAGGAAGATACTGCAGAATAATCAGCCAGAAATATCCAAACCCAGAAGTCCAGTTAGAATAATTGAAGAAGCTAGTAGAAGATAACCCAAAAGATGAGAAAGTCGTAAAGAAAAAGAAGAAAGAGACATAAAGAAGAAATGATCAAAAGAAGAGAAAGAGAAAAGATGTGAGAAGACCAAGCGGCCGACAAGATACAAAGAAGATAAAGCAGAAAGAGACATAAAGAGAAAAAAGATAAAACGGATAAAGATGTAAAAGAAATATTTACTTTTCTTTATGTAAAGTTCTTTGTTTTTTATGTAAAAAAGTCAGAGTCATAGAAGTCATAGTCGTAAATAGTAAGAGTCAAGTTACTATTCATGAATAGTAAAGGCCAATGAATAGTAAATGCAAATGAATAGTAAGAGTCAGATGTGAATAGTAAGAGTCATCTTACTCCTCTATATAAAAGAGCAAGTAGAAAGATGTATAGACAGGATCAATATCGACAAAATACAAATCAATAAAAATTATCTCTTTCAAAAATACTCTCTCAAATAAGCTATAAGATTCAACAAGTTATGTCGAACTCGAAAGAGATACAAAGTCAGGTAAAATCATTTATGATTATGCATAGCTAAATTCTTATATTCCTGATAATCATCTTATAATACTATAGTTTTCATCATGTTATAGTAATGCTATAAAAAATAATTTGAGCAAGTTTGCCATGGAAGTATGTTGTAAGTAGTAACCTAGGCTAAGTCACTCCTAATGGGAAACCGGTGAGGCAAGGAGATGCCGTCTAGGGGAGTACCGCAGTTGAGGACATTGCTAGGGTAAATGATTAGAGCAAAGGGCCATGGTAGTGACCAGAAAAATTATTTTTTATATCTTATTATTACATGATGAATATGATAGTAAAGTAAGAAGATTAGAAGGAATACGATAAGAATAATAGCAATACTTAAAATAATGATAACATATCTATTAGATGAAATGGCAGATAATTACAAGATATTAATCTTTTATGTACTTAGAAAGATAAACTATGCTTGAAATAGCTAATACCGAACAAAATATGAAAAATGATTTAGATAATTATATGCAAACTAAGAAAATCACACACATAGAGTAACAAAATAAAAATATAGAAAAAATTATATTATTAAAAACTTTAGCTAAAGAAAATTATAATTTAGCATTTAACCAGCAATGAATTAAAAATCTAATCAATTACCAACACAGTTAGTAAATAATCAATCTAAAAGACCTAAAACAGAGCTAATCGGAGCTATACCTGACCCAAACCCCCAGCTCTGTTATAGGTCGTTTAGATTGATTAGTTACTAACTGTGTTGGTAATTGATTAGATTTTTGATTCATTGCTCGTTAAATGCTAAATTATAATTTTCTTTAGCTAAAGTTTTTAATAACAATAATTTTTCTATATTTTTATTTAGTGACTCTATGTGTGTGATTTTCTTAGTTTGCATATAATTATCTAAATCATTTTTCATATTTTGTTCGGTTTTAGCTATTTCAAGCAGAGTTTCTGTCCAATAATTTAAATATTCGTAATTTATCATATCTTAGTCTGTTTCGGGTCCTGAATCCCATGTATTTGTATAGTCATAATTATATACTCTTTCTAGTTCGTCATTATTATATGCTTCTTCTAGTTCTTCTAGTTCTTCACTCCATTCCTGGTTAATTATTTCTGTTAAAACTAGATTTTCATATTCTTTAATCTGATTCCATATATTTTTTCTAATTTCAGGTTCAGTTATCTTTCTAAGTATATAAAAGATTAATATCTTATAATTATCTGCCATTTCGTCTAATAGGTATGTTATCATTATTTCATGTATCGCTATTATTCTTATGATATTCCTTCTAATCTTCTTACTTTACTATCATATTCATCATATAATAATAAGATATAAAAAACAATTTTTCTGGTCACTACCATGGCCCTTTGCTCTAATCATTTACCCTAGCAATGTCCTCAACTGCGGTACTTCCCTAAACGGCATCTCCTCGCCTCACCGGTTTCCCATTAGGAGTGACTTAGCCTAGGTTATTACTTACAGCATACTTCCATGGCAAACTTGCTCAAATTACTTTTTATAGCATTACTATAACTTGACGAAAACTATAGTATTATAAGATGATTATCATGAATATAAGAATTTAGTGTCACGACCCTAGTTCACCAATCGTGAACATGTCATGACGGCACCCAGTCCCCACGACTAGGTAAGCCTAACACGTTGCGGAATATACAAGTTTATGAACATTAAATAATAAATAGCAAAAAATATAATATAAAAAGGAAATGTAATATGTGTCGCTTGGCACATACACCCGTCAAACACACTGTATAAAACACCACCAAGACCCGGAATCCCACGGGCAACACAGACTAAAAGAGAGTATACAACTGTGGCTCTATGTGTAAAGAGTATCTAACAACGAAATGAAGGAAAACATCTACTAATACTATCCGAATAGAAGGAGGGCCTCCGGATCCGCGGACGTAGCGGATCATACCTCGAGGTCTCCAAATGTACTGCTGAATTACCTAGTACGGGCATATCCTGATGTACCTGGATCTGCACAATAAAAGTGTGCAGAAGAGTAGCATGAGTACACCACGGCGGTACTCAGTAAGTGTCAAGCCTAACCTTGATGGAGTAGTGACGAGGAAGGTCGGGGCCCTACTGAGAGAAATCAATAATAAAAATGACAATAACAATAATGAGCAGTTTAAATGACAATAATCTCTAAATAACAACAATAAAGTGATTACCGCAAACGTCTATAAACAAACTAGCAACAAGTAACAACTCAATTGACAAGTCCAGGACCTGTGGGAATTGAACCCACCGTCCCATTGACAGTACCTCTGGGTCTCCGGGAATCGAACCCGCAGCCCATGTCTCAATAATAAATCAATAACTCAGGATCTCCGGGAATCGAACCCGCAGTCCCTACAAATAACTCAGGATCTCGGGAATCGAACCCGCAGTCCCTACAAATAACTCAGGATCTCGGGAATCGAACCCGCAGTCCCTACAAATAACTCAGGATCTCGGGAATCGAACCCGCAGTCCCTACCAATAACTCCGGGTCTCTGGGAATCAAACCCATAGCCCTGGGACCGGGAATTGAACCCACAGTCCACCAACACAACATTTAAAGAAAGCGCACAAAGAAAACATAATATGCTCAACTACAACTTCACCGAGGACTAGTGCCAACAATTATCGAGATGTTCAAGTAAGACAATTTAGGCAGTTAGACAGATAAATCCTATCTAATCATGCTTCCCTAACGAATACTAGGAAAATATCACAATTTAATAAACCAAGAACAAGAATATCACGAATTGGACAATTCAAGTAAAGTGAGTTACAACAACCAGCGCATGTACACGCCCGTCACCTCGTGTACAAGGCATTTAAACTATCACATAATATCTTAGGGGTAAAGGTTCCCCCACACGAGGTTAGACAAGCCACTTACCTCGACTCCGGTACAAAACCGCTAAGAGACAACTCTCTTGCCACGAGTATCGGCCTCCACAGGTGTAGAATCTGATCAAAATCAATAGAAATACATCAAAATAGGCCAAATAGGCATTACCCAATCAAAACAATTCGAATTACCCCAAAACCACAAAGTTGCCAAAAATCGACTTTCGGTACGCTTCTCGAAAAATTACGAAAGTTACATTTTCGGATTCCTTATCTCAACACGAGTCTAACCATACCAAGAACACCCAAATCGGACCACAAATGGCCCATCAAATCCTTGATTCTATCCAAGAGGGTTTTCTACCCTTTTAACAAAAATTCTCAAATTAAAGACTAAAACTTGCAATAGATTCGAGTTATACAACCAAAATTGAGTTAAGAGTACTTACCCTTTTGATTTGTCCAAAAATCTCCCGAAAAATCGCCTTACCCGAGCTCCAAATCATCAAAAATGGCAAATGGGACGAAGTTTGGACTTTATTCTGCTGCCCAGGTATTTGTTCATCGCGTTCGCGGTCCTTCTCTCGCGTTCGCGAAGAACAAACTCCCAAAAATACATTTTTCCAACTTTGCTCGGACATCCTCTATTGCAATGGTCATAACATTTTACACACAACTCCAAATGACTATTATAATATGTTTCGGAAAACTAGATTCAAAGCGCTACAACTTCCGTTTTTGAATCACCTCCACATTCCTTGTAGATAAAAAGATATGAGCTTCCGAAGTAGGACATGTGCGACAGAAAATCCTTCTTCGCGAACGCGAGGTACTGTACGCGAACGCGAAGAACAAAGTCTCTGATGGAAAATCCTTCTTCGCGAACGCGATACCTTCATCGCGAACGCGAAGAACAAAGTCTTAGAGGCCAAATTCTTCTTCGCGAACGCGATAGGACCCTCGCGAACGCGAAGAACAATACCAGATACCAGAACAGCAGTTCAAAAACTTCCAAAAATGACCCGTTAGGCATCCGAAATCGTCCCGAGGCCCCCGGACCCCAACGAAAACCACCAACATACTCCAAAACATGATACGAACTTGTTCCAATCATAAAAACACCATCCTAAACATCAAAATCACCAATTACACACGGATTCAAGCCTTAGTTTCTTCAAAACTTCCGAAACTAACATTCGATCCAAAACCCGATCAAACGACGTCCAAATGAGCTGAAAATTTGCGGACATATCCAAAATCACATAACGAAGCTACAGAAATTGTTGGAATTCCATTCCGATCCTTGGATCAAAATCTCACCTATCGTTCGGATTCGCCAAAATTTCAAACTTCGGCATTTCAAGCCTAATTGAGCTACGGACCTCCAAAATACATTCCGAACGCGCTCCCAACCCCGAAATCACCTAACGGAGCTAATGGAACCATCGGATTTCCGTTCCGAGGTCGTCTTAACACTGTTCCGGCTACGGGCCATTTTTCAATTATAAGGCTTCTATTTAGGGACTAAGTGTCCCAAAATGCTCCAAATTTCAGAACCGACTCTCCCGGCAAATCACCATAGCAGGAATGAACTTAGGGGAACAGTTAAATTAGGGATTGGGGCAAAATTTTCTTAAACGAACCGGTCGGGTCGTTACATCTTCCCACACTTAAAAGATTCGTTCGTCCTCGAACGAGCATAGAAAACATACTTGGAGTGGTGAAGAGATGAGGGTATTGGTTGCGCATATCCTACTCGGTCTCCCAGGTCGCCTCCTCGACCGGCTGGCCCCGCCACTGAACCTTTACTAAAGCGATGTTCTTTGACCTTAGCTTCCCGACTTGCCTGTCTAGAATGGCTACGGCTCCTCAACGTAAGACTGATCCTCGTCTAGCTGAACAGAAGTGAAATCCAACACACGCGACGGGTCACAATGGTATCTCCGGAGCATAGAGACATAAAACACGGGATGGACCCCGGTTAGGCTGGGAGGTAAGGCCAACTCATAAGCAAACTCCCCAACACGCCTCAAAATCTCAAAAGGGCCAATAAATCTAGGACTCAGCTGAGCACATTAGCCTGATATAATCTGAAGATATTCCCTCTTGTTCAAACAATTAAGTTTTAGAGCCTAATTCCAACATCCGAAATTCTATGTCAGGCTTATTTTCATCAAGAGATCACTCGATATTCCTCAAACGCCGTCTTCAATCATGACTGCATAACCTTGCTGGATTCTTACCTTGCAACTCAAAATCCACAGGACCACAATAATATTTTATGACCAAATTAGTCAAAATTCAACGAATCAGATGCTCCCATTGCACCTCATGATCTACATAGGCCTCGTTCTAACTTTTACAATACTGACACTACAGAAGAAATGTGCCGATATCCATAACCAACTACTGAACCAACAATTCATTGGGTCTATACTCCTGACAAGATTCATTACCTTGTCCTAAACCAGAGGATGATTATTTCCTCTATAATATACTTCATATAATCAGTTTGCACTGACCCCAAATCACATAATCTCATCTCACCCGGTACGAACTGCTCAGGCGATAAGCCACATCAGGACATAATCAAAAGTCCTGCAAGATGACACAATGTGCCAATAGGCTACTAATTCGTACGTGATACAAAAGGAAGGCGAACACTAGAGAGAACTATTCAACTCTCGCACTAACATAGACTTCCTCAAAAAAATAGGAAACAGAACACATAAAAGCAATTATGGACACTGAAATAAACATCACACTGTTGCGGAGTGCAACCCGATCCCAACAATATACCCATGGCGGCGTGCCACCCGATCCAAACAATATAACCATGGAGGCGTGCCACCCGATCCAAACAATATAACCATGGCGGCGTGCCACCCGATCCAAACAATATAACCATGGCGGCGTGCCACCCGATACCTGTATAAAACTCACACAGAGAGCCATACGTCGAGCTGAATATCTCATCACATCAAAATGCTGAATATCGATCATAAGCACACTAAGGTGCATGATATCGGACACAAGGAAACATATAGCGCTATACGCTACAAACTCAAGCACAACTGATGTGCGGTATATTATCTGAGTCTTGAGAGCCATCATGCTCATATAACATCACCGCTGAGCGGAACCTCAACACATAAGGAACTTACCAAGCCGTCTCACACTCATACGGCGCAATATATCTTTACATGAATTAACTAACCGCGAAAATAAGACCACGACTATCCCTCCATAAAGGGAGCATTGCTGGAAGAAACATAAACGACCTGATGCAAGGCTCACTTCCACATTTAAATCTATCCACCGACCTTAAGTCTATTCTGGTCGTGCCAAGCTAAGTCAATAATATTTCACAGGTCTATAACCCAATAAGCAGAGTGCCCTCCGGCATAAATTCTCAAATGGATGATATCACCAAAATCCTCATACTTGGTTTAAATTTCTGACCAATCAAGTGACTACATGTCACACCTATACAATCTTCTTGTGGGTCAAGCTCCCACCATCTTCCAAATAATTAAACGGGCCTGCACATTCAACCCACCTGCTGCACTAACACCGAAAAGCGATCAGGAATCCCTAACCGGGATGCAAAGCCTTTCTCATAGAACACCGACCTCAAATGATACTGATGTTAATACCCATCTTACTCAAAACACTGAAACTCCTTTCCCGCTCATCCGAGCTCTTTATATCACATTTATTGACCAAACTGTGACCTTGGTCCTTACTTCAAATTTCATACTACTCACTGCACCCCAAGTGCCGATATACGATACACACAATTTCCATCATAGCTCTAGAACTGACGATAGGCTAATACTTCATCACATAATACTTCCCATTTAACTCACTTCAGGAGAACTATAGCAACACACATGCGAGTTCTCATTACCGTTGTATATGCCAATCTCTAAGTAGTGGTCCAAGTCACCATAACCCTTTCCGAGATCTGCCTACTCATAACAGGCCCTAACAGAAGAATACTTCAGAATACCATCAAACACCGCGGCCGACAAGCCTCAAATGCACCGCCACAAATCACATGCATAATTCGATCACATTACATGAACCGATCATCGACACCAATATGCCAACTCAACTTTGGCTAATCAATCTACTTTCTTCCAGTTTATCCTGGATTGCCCTATGATGTAAATATCTCCCTTCAATACCTAACTTATTTCAACCACACTTACCCCGAATGACGTGAAATCATGAGGCCATGCTATCTCAAGAACGACGACCATTTCACGCCTCTCAAATTCTACACCACAAGTCAAAACATCATAGATTGTTTTTGTACTTTCTTCCTAAGTTGCTTTAAAGGCTTGAGCCTCAACTGTACTTATATGATTCAAAATTATCAGGCACTACACTTTACCTCTTGAATTCACTAGGACCGCTATTGAGAACCATCCGGTTCTAACTTGCCCCAGTACGCAACCAACTCTACTGAATTTCTTTATAACATATGAATACCCTCTCGATAAAGCACCCAGCGGAATCACTTCCCGCGAAGTCTGCACCTATACGAGGCATAAATCATAAATTTTCCCTCAAGTTTGAACATGAGCCAGCAAGGCTAACCATAACATGCATTCAACAATTCATATACTTAAATTACCACTCATGGTCTTTTTTCGTAGCTGCAAATAACCCATTAATACGCTAATATCCAGAATTCACACAGGTAATTAACCATGCAACCCAATCTTAAGCGGTGGGACTCTCCCACTTAGCCCAAAGCCACTATTACACGACTCTCGAACACATTAGAACCATTCTCTCGAGTCATTTACTATTATTCAACCGCAACTCACTTGATCCAACGAATATAACCACCTGTGCTCTATTAGCACTCTAACACCATAGGGTATGACCTCATCCCAATACAACCAAACATCTTCTCGCTCCATGCATCGAGCATTATTTACCGCGACAACTTAAGACATATTGTGATTCTCACACATATGAAGCACCATGTAGCCTTTGCCAAAGTCTTCCCTACTGATAATGAAATGTAGAATTATTATGGACACAGGAACATCAAAATTCCCAACATCATACCATACGAGTCTCAACTCTTACCGTAAGTTTTCAAGAACTTTTTGAATAGCACCTAAATACATCGCAGGCCAAATCGGATATGACACATAACCCATAATTAGATCGTTGATAGTGAAATCCTTTCACTTAGCACGAAGCCTTAAGATACATTTTGCTAATCCACGACATAGCCTTTATCATTTGTACGTCTTCATCATAAGACAACCCAAGACATTCGTTTGGTACATGTCCTTCTTAAGATAGTTAAACTCATTTCCCCCCAGTATCTCTGCTTGCTGGCTAAATCCTTCGCTAAATGGATATCTCATATGAACCATATAGTCTTTATTACCACCAACTATCTTGAGATCTATATCCACCTTGTGATTCTTCCATTACCGTGATGATTAGGCAGTTAAGTAAACCTTCTCAAGACCGTACTTATCAACCGAATGCCAGAACCTAGTGCACCCCCATGTGCACAATTGAAGATCTCTCAATTCCATTTCATTATCGATATGGATGACACACGGTAACAATAGTTGAGTAAATTCTTGACTCCCTTGAAATCCTTCTGCAGCATCACGAACCGTCGGCGCATACTTGATACCGAGTGCGCAAATTTCAATACACGAGTGGATGCAAAAGAACATATGACATAGGCTCCAATTGAATAAATGGCGCACGATAAGGAATTCAAAGAAATGAAGAGTTTCCTAAATAGTTACATAGCCCCTCGTAGATAAATACAGACGTCTCCGTATCGATCAGCGAGAATCTAAGTAACCGGTCAGTTTGATTGATGAAAAGAGATTGGCTGTAGTTTGCCATGGTGTCACGACCCTAGTTCACCAATCATGAACATGTCATGACGGCACCCAATCCCCACGACTAGGTAAGCCTAACACGTTGCGGAATATACAAGTTTATGAACATTAAATAATAAATAGCGAAAAAAATAATATAAAAAGGAAATGTAATCTGTGCCGCTTGGCACATACACCCGTCAAACACACTGTATAAAACACCACCAAGACCCGGAATCCCACGGGCAACACAGACTAAAAGAGAGCATACAACTGTGGCTCTATGTGTAAAGAGTATCTAACAACGAAATGAAGAAAAACATCTACTAATACTATCGGAATAGAAGGAGGGCCTCCGGATCCGCGGACGTAGCAGATCATACCTCGAGGTCTCCAAATGTACTGCTGAATCACCTAGTACGGGCCTGTCCTGATGTACCTGGATCTGCACAACAAAAGTGTGCAGAAGAGTAGCATGAGTACACCACGGCGGTACTCAGTAAGTGCCAAGCCTAACCTCGATGGAGTAGTGACGAGGAAGGTCAGGGCCCTACTGAGAGAAAACAATTACAAAAATGATAATAACAATAATAAGCAGTTTAACGATAATAATTCCGAAATAACAACAATAAAATGATTACTGCAACCGTCTACAATTAAACTAACAACAAGTAACAACTCAATTAACAAGTCCAGGACCTGTGGGAAATTGAACCCACAGTCCCATTAACCGTACCCCTGGGTCTCCGGGAATCGAACCCGCAGCCCATGTCTCAATAATATATCAATAACTCAGGATCTCCGGGAATCAAACCCGCAGTCCCTACAAATAACTCAGGATCTCGGGAATCGAACCCGCAGTCCCTACAAATAACTCAGGATCTCGATAATCGAACCCGCAGTCCCTACAAATAACTCAGGATCACGGGAATCGAACCCGTAGTCCCTACAAATAACTCGGGATCTCGGGAATCGAACCCGCAGTCCCTACAAATAACTCAGGATCTCGGGAATCAAACCCGCACTCCCTACGATCTCCAGGAATTGAACCCGCAGTCCACCAACACAACATTTAAAGAAAACGCACAAAGAAAACATAATATGCTCAACTACAACTTCACCGAGGACTAGTGCCAACAATTATCGAGATGTTCAAGTAAGACAATTTAGGCAGTTAGACAGATAAATCCTATCTAATCATGTTTCCCTAACGAATACCAGGTAAATATCACAATTTAATAAACCAAGAACAGGAATATCACGAATTGGACAATTCAAGTAAAGTGAGTTACAACAACCAGCGCATGTACACGCCCGTCACCTCGTGTACAAGGCATTTAAACTATCACATAATATCTTAGGGGTAAAGGTTCCCCCACACGAGGTTAGACAAGCCACTTACCTCGACTCCGGTACAAAACCGCTAAGAGACAACTCTCTTGCCGCGAATGTCGGCCTCCACAGGTGTAATATCTGATAAAAATCAATGGAATCACATCAAAATAGGCCAATTGGGCATTACCCAATCAAAACAATCGAATTACACCAAAACCACAAAGTTGCCAAAACCCGACTTTCGGTACGCTTCTCGAAAAATTACGAAAGTTACATTTTCGGATTCCTTATCTCAACACGAGTCTAACCATACCAAGAACACCCAAATCGGACCACAAATGGCCCATCAAATCCTTGATTCTATCCAAGAGGGTTTTCTACCCTTTTTAACAAAAATTCTCAAATTAAAGACTAAAACTTGCAATAGATTCGAGTTATACAACCAAAATTGAGTTAAGAGTACTTACCCTTTTGATTTCTCCAAAAATCTCCCGAAAAATCACCTTACCCGAGCTCCAAATCGTCAAAAATGGCAAATGGGACGAAGTTTGAACTTTATTCTGCTGCCCAGGTATTTGTTCTTCGCGTTCGCGGTCCTTCTCTCGCGTTCGCGAAGAACAAACTCCCAAAAATACATTTTTCCAACTTTGCTCGGGCAGCCTCTATTGCAATGGTCATTACATTTTACACACAACTCCAAATGACTATTATAATATGTTTCGGAAAACTAGATTCAAAGAGCTACAACTTCCGTTTTTGAATCACCTCCAAATTCCTTGTAGATAAAAAGATATGAGCTTCCGAAGTAGGACCCGTGCGACAGAAAATCCTTCTTCGCGAACGCGAGGCACTGTACGCGAACGCGAAGAACAAAGTCTCTGATGGAAAATCCTTCTTCGCGAACGCGATACCTTCATCGCGAACGCGAAGAACAAAGTCTTAGAGGCCAAATTCTTCTTCGCGAACGCGATAGGACCCTCGCGAACGCGAAGAACAATACCAGATACCAGAACAGCAGTCCAAAAACTTCCAAAAATGACCCGTTGGGCATCCGAAATCATCCCGAGGCCCCCGGGACCCCAACGAAAACCACCAACATACTCCAAAACATGATACGAACTTGTTCCAATCATAAAAACACCATCCTAAACATCAAAATCACCAATTACACACGGATTCAAGCCTTAGTTTCTTCAAAACTTCCGAAACTAACATTCGATCCAAAACCCGATCAAACGACGTCCAAATGACCTGAAAATTTGCGGACATATCCAAAATCACATAACGAAGCTACAGAAATTGTCGGAATTCCATTCCGACCCCCGGATCAAAATCTCACCTATCGTTCGGATTCGCCAAAATTTCAAACTTCGGCATTTCAAGCCTAATTGAGCTACGGACCTCCAAAATACATTCCGAACGCGCTCCCAACCCCGAAATCACCTAACGGAGCTAATGGAACCATCGAATTTCCGTTCCGAGGTCGTCTTAACACTGTTCCGACTACGGGCCATTTTTCAATTATAAGGCTTCTATTTAGGGACTAAGTGTCCCAAAACGCTCCAAATTTCCGAACCGACTCTCCCGGCAAATCACCATAGCAGGAATGAACTTAGGGGAACAGTTAAATTGGGGATTGGGGAAAACTTTTCTAAAACGAACCGGTCGGGTCGTTACATTTAGCTACGCATAATCATAAATGATTTTACCTGACTTTGTATCTCCTTCGAGTTCGACATATTTTGTTGAATCTTATAGCTTATTTGAGAGAGTATTTTTGAAAGAGATAATTTTTATTGATTTCTAATTTTTTGATTTCCGATTTTGATCCTTGATCCTGTCTATACATCTTTCTACTTGCTCCTTTATATAGAGGAGTAAGAAGACTCTTACTATTCACATCTGACTCTTACTATTCACATCTAACTCTTACTATTCACAGCTGACTCTTACTATTTATTGGCCTTTACTATTCATTGGCCTTTACCATTTATGAATAGTAACTTGACTCTTACTATTTACGACTATGACGACTATGACTTTTTTACATAAAAAACAAAGAACTTTACATAAAGAAAACTAAATATTTCTTTTACATCATTATCCGCTTTCTCTTTATGTCTCTTTCTGCTTCATCTTCTTTGTATCTTGTCGGCCGCTTTGTCTTCTTTTGATCATTTCTTCTTTATGTCTCTTTCTTCTTTACGACTTTCTCGTCTTTTGAGTTATCTTCTACTATCTTCTTCAATTATTCTAACTGGACTTCTGGAATTACATTATCTTCTCCGTGACATTTTGAACATAAATGGTCTGGATATTTCTGGCTGATTATTCTGCAGTATCTTGCTAGTAAATCTTCTAAGATAAATCCTTTTCTTAATGCTCTGGTTGTAGGTTGTCTTTCTGGATTTAGTAGAGACATAATCCATTTTTGGATTTTTTCGATATCTGATTGTCGTTGTTTCTTTGAATTTGAATATATTAATAACTGGTCTCTTGAATAATAACTCCAAATAGCATTTCCGTTTAGATAATTATGTGCTAGCTCATTGATGATTGTAGATATTCCAATAATCCTTTTGTTTGCATAAATGCTGGGTATTTCGCATTTAGGTATTTCTTGTTGTTGTCCTATCTCTTCTGGTATAAGCATATCTTTTGTGAGTCCTATCTTGATTACTTGTATGACTGGTTTTATTTCATCATACAATATTTCTGCTGGTGCGGTATAGAATTTTATAAAGAATAGGTTTCCTTTTGTATCTCTTTTGAAATTTATAAATGCCTTGTATAATTCTGGTATAGTTGATATCTCCTCTCCGTCATATGTGTATACTGTACTTAATAGTTGTCACGACCCAAACTGGAGGACCATGACTAGCACCCGACCATACTTGCCGAGCACCAACGTACATTTTATCTAACCTTCTTTATTATCTTTTAGGCTGATGAGACCAATATAAATGGTAGACATGGATCATGAACAACCAACAATAAAATATGATTGCATGAACCTACATAACATGGGATGACCGGACAATCAAGAAACTATATACATATGGTACAAGCTACCACGCTAAAATGAAAGACTATACAACAAAAACCAGCTGACAAGGCATACCAAACTATACATGAGTCGACACTTGTCTATGAGCCTCTAAAGGAACATAAGTGCTACAACATAGCCGGAACAGGGCCCCGACATACCCATAATGTCTATAACAAAAATGCATACCAAGACCAAGGCAAGTCCGGAGAAGGGATCTCGCCAATCACCGCCTGAACTGGACAACCTACTGTGATGGGGGAGCTACACCTGCCTGTCTATCAGGACCTGCAGCACGACATGCAGCGTCCACAAATAAAAGGACGTCAGTACGAATAAAGTACTGAGTATGTAAGGCAAAGAACCATAAATATGAACAACAATGTGAGCAGGGATAGAGAATATACAACCTGTAACATCTGAGTACCTCTGAGGGCTACTGACATGAAATACATGATACATATGTATAAATACATAATCTTTTAAAACATACGCCTCTGTGGGCATCATCATCATCATATCGTACCCGGCCGTAATAGGCTCGGTAAAAACATACCCGGCCATTATAAGGCTTGGTAGAATCGTACCCGGCCATGTGGAGCTCGGTAAAACCCAACTGATCAGTGGTTGCACAATAGGTGCCGTACCCGGCCGACTATAGCGCGGCTCGGTAGAGTAAAATAGATACATATATATAATGCATGCTCGACTCATGGAAACACCTTGTAGACCTTTCGGAATGACGTAAGGTCGGTATCCTATGTACAACTTATTAGGACTAACTCTTCACTATGAACCTTATAGGAATCAGGAAGTACCAACAAGATTGATAACATAAGAATAAGAGAAGCAACATCAACATCAATCGTTCCATAAGAGGGGAAACAATGTAAGTACTACTTAGCTTCTAAGAATAGAGTATCTTTGGAAGCTCGTTCATTACATTATGTTAATCGGAGTCGTGCAAAAGAAGGAAAGGGATAGCCACACATACCTTGTATATACTGCCACAACCTCAGCTATGCAAACGTCACGACTCCTTAGTCTACAATAGGAGAAATGACACTATCGTTAACGTTTAAGCGTCGCAACTATTATGTACCAATCACAACCTATTTTGTGATGAAACGGACAGCACCTCCCCTATATGTATGACTTCACACCATTCAAAACAATCACCAAACAGCCTAAACAACATCAATAATAAACATATTGAGCCTCCCAAAACAGTCCACACACAACCCTAATCACATCATACATATGACGGCCACTATAGTCGTACCAAATGACCCAAAAATATTACGAAGAACTAGCAGACCACAACCCAACATATATATGGTGTTTCTCCACACCCTTCCTCCTCCAAAACTCCATAAAACAGTAATAAAAACGCAGCCCAACAGCAACACAAAACAGTCCACAAAACAGTCCACAAAACAGTCCGCTACAAGTGAATAACTTGAACTCACGGCTTCCGATCACCGTCCCGTGAATTCTTACATGTATATAACGAATTGCCATGAATTTACAGCAGAATAAATGTATAAAATATAGCAGTAAACTCACCTTTGTTGTTGGATAACTCGGCCTTTAACTTGGTTCTTCAAACTCTAGTGTTTACCCCCAATTTGAACTTGAAAGAGAGGGAAAATCAATTAGGGTTTGTGGATAATTTTTGGGAGGAATTTTGCAGGGTCTTAGGTCTGGTTATTTGTGAAATATAAAGAGGTATATATTTCAGAAGATAAGCCTTTTAATGGGCTGCTTTTCTGACCCGAAATTCCCTCTTTTGG
>JASVEL010003922.1:0-84119 GCA_032618575.1 Nicotiana noctiflora
GATCGGGCTGCGCACCGCAGCATATCATGATATAGTGCTTGGGCTGTAGGAGCCCCTCCGGAGTCTGAACTCCCACAATGAGCACGGGTACACAAATAGATCGGGCTACGCACCGTAGCGGTTATATTCAGGCATTGCATTGTATTTAGCTACCTGTTAGCTGTATTTTGTTAGCTGTTATGTTGTTAGCTGGTATTGCTGGTACAAATACTGTTCATGTTGATACTGTTGCAGGGTATTTGTTTATAGCTTTACTTAGTGCTCTATTGGGTATTCTTACCTTTGTTGTCTTACCCCTGCTTATTACCACTGAGTCTCGAAGTACTCACTTTACTCCCTGCACCTTGTGTGCAGATCCAGGTAGGTCGCAACAAACTTGATCCCGTAGCTGCTTGGAGTTATTTTCTGGATAGTCAAGGTAGCCGCCGCGTCCGCAGGACCTGACTCTCTTTCCAGCTTATCTTTCTTCCTGTTTTTATCTATTTCCGCACTTGAGCACAGTTGTAGACACTATTACACTTTATATACTCTGGTAAAGGCTCGTGACTTGTGACTCCTGGTCTTTTGGGAGGTATTGTTGGGTTGGGATGTGTAATCCCCGTATTTGGATATTTTCCTTATGATTATTCTATCTTGATTATGCTTTAAAGTGGTTAAATGTGAGCTGACGGCTCCGTGATTTCTGTTGATTGGTCGGGCTGGCCTAGCAGTGTGCTGGGCGCTGTCATGACCGGGTTTGGGGTCGTGACACCAAATAAATAAAGTAGTAGACTTCTCCTACAACTGAATTACTAAACTCTTACTATATTTAAAATTTCGAATCTTCTAGCAGACTCCTCCTAAACTAATTATTCTAGAAAATAGTAGTAGTAACAGATGCAAAATCCAACACTCCTCCTTGCTTCTGTTGCTGCAGTCTAAAAAGGTCATCCTCAGTTCCTTCTTCTGCTATTAGTGCTTGTGCGTTAGCATCTTCGAACTTGCACACTTTTGTAACATGACCTTTTTATTTACAATTTCCATATAATGCATAAGGTCTCCACCAACCAAATTTTTCTATGTGTGTTTCCTTTTTGCAATATTTGCAATAAGGATAACCACTTTTTTTTGGTGTTTCGTATAAAAATTACCCTGAGTAACTTTGTCTTGTCTGAAGGCCCTTCTTTTGTGATGACCTAAGGGGGTCATCACCGGGTCATCACCTATTTCCTTATCCGTTCTGTGCTTCTGAGGCCATGAAAATTTCATTTTCTATCACCTCGATTTGCGTACACAATCTGGGCACATAGCCAGAAAGCTTTTATGCTGACATATGTGAAATCTGTGAAAATTTGAAGAATTTTGATATTAGTATGATTAAAGTTAACTTCGGTCAAGATTCTTGGTAAACAGATCCAGACCCGAGACTGGACGGTCCCGGAAGGTCCGTAGAAAAATATGGGACTCGGACATGTGCCCAGAGTCGAAATCTGACGTCTAGAACCTGAGTTAAAAAAATTCTATTAAATTATTTTTCTAAAATTGTTAAGAAAAACAGAAATAAAAATTGATTAAAAAGACTGTGGTATCAGGCTCGTATTTTTGTTCTGATGTTCGGTACAAGTTTTATATATTTTTTAAGCGCCTTCTATAAAGTTTGGTTGAAATCGGACGTCGTTTGACGTGTTTCAAACCTAAATATCTAAAGTTGGAAGTTTATGAAGTGTGAAATGAAAATGATGATTTTGAGGCTCGATTCTATATGTAAGACGTTAATTGGGCAATTTGATAGCACAGATGAGTCTAGAGTATGTTTTGAGGGTATATGCATGTCTGGTTTGGCACCCCGAGGGATGGGTGAGTTTTGAGTAGGCCCCATAAGGGTTTTAGACTTAGCAAACCCCTAGCGCAGCCGCATCACATTTCTGCGCGATCCACAGAGAGATTCGGAGAGGCCCCCGGTGCAGGTCCACCAGCGCGGCCGCGCACCAAATCAGTGCGGTTCACGCATGGTAGATTTAGAGAGTCGATTTTATGCACTTTCTCGGCGTGGCTGCGGGGCATTTTTGTGTGGTCCATGCCAGTCTTCAGTAAAGTATATAAATCCGAGATTTTCAGCTATTTTGCATTTTTTGAAAACCCAAAACATAAGAGGCGATTTTCCAAACAATTCTTCTTCTTCAAACGATTGTAAGTGATTTATAACTTATTTCCTTTACTCCTTAAAATCTTTAAACATAACTTCAACTTCAAACGAAGATTTTAATGGGGGAATTTGGGAATTTAGGGTAGAACTAGGGTTCCTAAATGTGGGGTATAGGACCTCAATTTGAGGTCCGATTCCAAAATAACTCATATATCATAGTTAACGGGGGAATGGGTAATCAGGTTTTGGTTCGAACCTCGGGTTTTGACTGTCACACCTCCCTTTTTACTACCCCACATGCACACCTGAAAAGAGGCTTTTGTACCGATCCATTTGGAAAGATACGTAGGGTATACCTCAATGTTCAAATACCCGAGACGGATATAACAACAAAGAGGAAGGAGTTTTTCCACATAAAGAACAATCGGTTCGGGATTATTATTAAATTATCAGAGTTGCCACTTGGAAAAATAATGGTGTCCCAAGTCACCGATTAATCCTGAATCCGAAGAAGTTGACTCTGTTATTACAGTCCGCGAAACAAAGACCTGGATAAGGAACTCTGTTAACCTGGGAGAAGGTGTTAGGCATTCCTGGATTCCATGGTTTTAGCACGGTCGCTCAATCATCGTTATCGAATCTTATTTGACTTGTTATAGATTTTAACAATACGTATGTGCTTTTACTTTTAATATTTTAAATAATCGCGAAAACGCACCTCGAGTCACACCGCAACCAGTAAGCCTGTGACCTTTAGTACATTTAGGCTTTGCCGGGATTTTGGATTTGAGTCGCACCAAGTGACACTCGTTCATAAGGAAGGTGTATTAAATCATGCCTAATAGAGTCTATCGGTATTTAATTATTTTGAGAGAGGCTATGAAGTTTACTAGTAGCCTTCCCGATTCTATCTATTCATTAATTCATTACTAATGGGGCCCCACTATTGGGTGTCATGTGAGGTTCGTCCCACTTTAATTTTAAAAGGTTCAATCTTAATGTATACATGCTATGTTATCTATATTGGTTTTTCCTAAGTCATATTTCAACTTCTCATTTCAGACTTGGGCCCAGGCCATTGTCATTGCCTTTATTGGGCCTGGGCCTATGCATTCATACTTAAACAAGCGCTGGACTTGCCCAGATCCTAAAGACCCGTGCTATCTTCAGGCTTCTGCTTGACAGCCCAATTAGCCTTGCATCATGGTTCAGGCCCCCGTTATATATTAGGCCCAAACTGAATCGAAACAATGGTAATAAGAATAGAAATAAGGAACTTAAAACAGAACAAACATGTAGCATTAAGAATTAAATTTTTTTATTCATCAAAAAGAGAAAATCATGATACAAATTGTCAATGTTAACTCTGAATCAACTATCTACTGTACATGAGAATTAAAAAGACTATTTCTGCTTTCGATTCCTAACAACGAATTTACACTAACAATTGAATTACTTACTAGTTGAGATTAAGAGGTTACTTAACTATATATATATATATATATATATATGTATGTGTGTGTGTGTGTGTGTGTGTGTGTGTGTGTGTGTGTGTGTGTGAAAAGGCATAATGATTATCTAAGGATAAGATGAGTATTTACAACTACACTGTTATATTACCGATTTAATAGAAATTAAGCCTATTCAACATTCTCAAAGCCAATCCTATTCTAATTGTTACTTCAGCTGATTGTTTCCCTTTTTAATTACTCAAATTTGGACTTCTCATCCTTAAAACTAACTAACTACACGAGCAGGATTTAAACATTCCAATTGCTTAATTATGGTTCTCTGAGTATCTACATCTAAGTGATTCAAAGACTTAAGTATAACTATACTACTGATTTTTACTACGACTTAGCTCATTACAATGTTATTAACACAATTATGGATGAATCATGGCTTGATATAACGTTTTTCTTCTTCGAAGCTTATCTATGTTTAAGTTCAGATTCACAACATATGATTGACTACGTGATTATGACTTATGATGCTACTGTGAATGAACAGTTAACGATTTGAAACTGTGATTAGCTAACTTATATTTTAAAGTTTTACCTATTTAAACTAGGTGATATACTATCTACACTACTCTACCACTATTAAGCTATCTATTACACTGTTTTTGTCTTTGTTTTTCTACTATTACATACTATACTACAATTAAAACTACAGATCTACACTAACACTAAACAGCTAATGAAAATATTAAACTACAAAATACATAATAACGTATGAATCAAATTGAAACTTCATTTTTATTCAGCAATTCATCATTACAGCTTCATTCGAACAGAAGTGTACCTGAATCAGCAAATAGAAACCAATGAGTTCTAGGGGATTAAGCAAGTAATCAGCAACAAACTCAAGCAACAATGCAACAATGTGAGATTGAATATCGATGAGCAGAAAACCAAAGCAACAATGAATATGAAACCAGAAAAAAAAGATCGAGCAGAAAATCCACACACAAACAAGCTTAAACAGTGATTGCTACTTCAAATGCAGGAAAAACTACTTGCTATTTAATATATTTTTACTCTGATTTATCTATCGAAAAAAACCAGCACCTATTTCACTCTTTTGGGGGTATTTATAGGTGTAGGAATGGCAGATTTCTTGGGGAGAAAGAATGGAAGTAAATTCCACTTCTCCCCCTTTAAAAATCACTAAATCTACACTTAGACCCCATTTTCAGTTACAAGATCCCTTCCAGCATGTGCTGGAAGGTTCTTTTTGATTCCATTTCTAGGCTTTTACCAAAGTATCCTTGTTGGTTAGGGATTTTTACTGATTTCCCTTTTTAGGGAGACCATTATACCCTTTAATCTCTGCAAAATTGCATAAATCAGGGGTACAAATGACTCCCATGTCCCTATGTGTTATATGTAATTCACTATTTTACCAATTTGGATTCGTTTTATGCCCTTAATGACATTGCTGATTTACCCGACCTACCTAGGTCAGGTTTTTAGCATTTTTGGGTTTATTTAACTAATGTCCAGTCCTTGCATTGGTATTTAAGGACTCGCTAGTTCTACTTTAAGGAACTATTTCAATTTTAACCTTTTTTGTTTTATTTTCAGTTAATTAAGACCTTTTATTTCATTTTTAAACTAATTGCAGGACTAGCCTGCTTTATTGTTGTACTTAGCCTATTTAACATTTAGCCAGTCTCAAGTTGAGACTTGGCTTGGGTATTTGGAACCCATTTGCTGAACACAGGCTGGGCCAAAGCCTTTGCAGACTTAGCCACCTGTGATTCAGGGCTCAAATGAGCCTTGGTAAGTCTGAACTTGCAGACTTAACCAATCCTTTACACAACTGACCTATTTAACTGAACACAGGCTGGGCTAAGGCCTTTGCAGACCTAGCCACCTGTGATTCACGGCTCAAATGAGCCTTGGTATGTCTAAACTTGCAGACTTGCACCACTTGTTACACAATAGCCCTTTTAAGGTGGGTCAGTGTGCTGGACCTTGTAGAGTTGGTCAATTTGCAAAATTGATCACTCTTTGGTCACTTATTTATCTTATAACCTATTGTTATTTGATTTTCAATTTTAACCTATTTCAAAACTAGCCATTTTATGAAATTTAGCACTAACAGCTATAACCAATTACCCTAAGGTTAATGAGTATTAATCAAATGCTCACACTAACAAGAACTATTTCAAACTCAGTCATTTCAACATGCAATTGCACACATAGCCACATGAGACCAAACATTGTGCATCCATCAATTAAAGGGGAAATTTGATAGTGTTGAATCTTAATCAATCAATTCACATAACCCAATTTCATGTGGTAAAGTGTCAATTAATATCAGTTAGACTTAATTACAACCAATTCATGTCAGATGATACAATGAAAAACCACCAAAACCTTTAAAGTTCACGAGCATAGACATACATAGAAGCTTAATTCTCACAAACAGTCAACAAGAAATGAAACATGGCTTAATCAGACATAAGAATCAAAGGATCTATAAGAATGATATCAATTAGACCCACTAGATCAGCCCAATTTTAATACAGAATATGACAGACAAGATGAAGGTGAAGAATAGAAGAACATGGAGAAATAATGAAGAAAAATCCTAAATCTATCATGCCTAATGACAGGAGAGAAAACATAGTCACTAAAATGCAGGTGAAAGACCATAAAGGATGTTATAAGAGTGAAAACTCTTGAGTGGACATGAGAATCAAACTGCTAAACCTTGAATCAAACTAAATCATGTAGAGAAGAGAAAACAGTGAAAACATGGAGAGCTAATGGAAGAAACCCTAATTGAGAGTTAAATAATTAAGCTAGACATGAAGGAAAACAGAAGAGATATCTAATTTAAACAGATGAGATGTTAAAGACCAACAAATAAGAAAACTCTAGATATAACAAAGGGTGAAGAAGGATACAGGGAAGAACAGTCGAAATATTACAAAACTTAACAAAACAATTTAATATAAAGATGAAAAAGAATACGAGTTAAACTAGTATTAGAACTAATCATGCAGAACAACAGAAGAGAAGACAGTTAAACCATAAAAGCTAACAGATCAAGAACCACAGCACACAAAAGATGAAGGGTGAATCAAGATAGATCTTTTAACTCAGAGAAACTAAACATGATCAAAATGAATAAAACAAAAGAAAGACATAAAAAATGAACAAGTTTAAAACCCCTAATACTAACAGAAGAAGCACAGGACATCAAGATCTTAAAAATAGAAAAATAGACAGAAACATCAAGACAAAAGCTATGAAACAAGAGAAAATGTGAACATGAACAGACAGGAGAAACAAATAAATCACAGAAGAGGGTAAGGGTACTTAGCTTGCAGGGCCGGTCCCCTGAGCTTCCCCTTTTTCACTCTTCTCACTCTTTTTTTTTTCCAGTATTTATCAGACTCTTTTCTTTATCTCTTTTCTTCTTTATTTCGTTTTGGTTTCTTTTGGGCTTCAAGATGAAATCTTTTTGAGGTTTTTCGGTTTGGAGGGGGTATTTGGAAGGGTAAAGGTAAGATCTTGAAGAGGGCTTTGAGTTTGAGTCACCGGAGTTAGGGTTCCAGCGACTCCTTTTTGGATATTCGATGGGATCAAGGCAGATTCGAGGTAAACTAAGGTTGTGGGGGGTTAGATCGGGCCATGGTGGTTCTTTTGGTGTTGGTTTGGAGAGGAGTCTCATAGTTTGTGGTCACCGGAGGTAGATTCCGGTGATCGGACAATCAAGAACCGGGTTTTGTTTTAGGGTTTTTGGGTGGTCTAAGGTGAAAAAGACAAGAGGAGAAGAGGGGAGGTAAAGGGGGTGTCCGGAGACCACCGTGGAGGGTGGTGGCCTCCATGGCCGGCAGGGTTTCAGAAAGGGAGGTGAGGAAGAAGATGAAGGAGAAGAGAGGGGATTTTGGGAAGCTTGGGTTTGGGGGGATTGCAAATGGCCGGTCTCAACCAGACCAATGCCTTTTATAGTCGAGGGAGCTAAGGTGATCTGGGCCATTGATTTGATGAAGATCAACGGCCATCAATAGCGTTACTAAAACGGCGTCGTTCTATTACAAATGAAGCCCAAGCTTTCAACCGTCAGATTAGTTTACGCGAACGACTGAGATTTGATCTTGCATTTCAATTAATTGATTAAATTCGTCAATTATCTCAGCCGTTGGATTCATGCAATTGTGTGGCTGAGATCACTCGTTACTTAATGAGCTGGACCGGCTCTTGGGCCAATGGTATTGGGCCATCAATTCAAGCACCTATTTGGCCCAATTCTTATTACGCTATGTATTTTTTGTATTTTTCTAGTATTTTAATTATTTTTTATGTATTTTCTTATTGTAATTTATTTCCTATTTTTATACTCTTTTCTAATTACTCGAACTCTTTTAATTTTCCTATTTTTTCCAATTTTTCTGCTATTTTTGCTATTTTCTACCATATTCCTCTAATTAAACTATTTTTTGTTAATTTCCTTTTTTAATTACTTAAATCAAACAAATGCAAATATTTAACCTATTTTTTTAATTGTTTCCTAATTTCCAATTATTCAAACACACAAAGTGTAGTTAATTTCAAATAAGGCATGCAATTACACTCAAAAAATATTATTTTATTTTAATTTTGGAATTTGTTTGCCTAGTGCAAAAATCATGTGCTCACAGCTGCCCCTCTTTGCTCGGGAACATGAAGAGTTTTAGTTCAAAGATAAGTGAGCAGTAATGAGAGATTTTTGCACATTTGCATATTCCGTGAAAGCATTTTTTGAAAAACTTTTGACCGCACCCTGCTTTAGAGGTTGCCTACATATCCTGGGCTAAACAGGAATCAGGTCAGTGTAGTTCGGGAAGGTCTGGTAGTTAAAAACTACCAGACTCACTGTTGCATTGACACTGTTGAGACTTACTGACTTACTCCTTATTACACCGGGGGATAAAATGTAAAATGAAGAAGCTACTCTAAACTATGATTCTACGAATTACAATAGTTCCTATCTAGCTTCTTGTCTCTTTATTCTTCATTGTCTCTTTTCTTTGATTTCCTGTGATGCTGACTCTTTTTTTTTGTTGATTTTCTTTTTCTTGCTTCCCCTTTTTTTTTCCGATAATACTTCTTGTCTTCAAATTGATGCCTGCTCAAAGCAAAACAAAACAACAAACGTTTCTTCTGCCCTAGTGTGGGCTTTTCATGTTGCGGTGTTACTCATATTAGCTAACACAAACCAAAGTTGCATGGAATTAAAATTGCGGAAAAGTATTCCCTTGTTATCCAGGTGGGCACCTGATGCATGAAATTAAAATTTGCAGAAAAAGTATTCCCTTGTTATCCAAGTGGGCGCCTGATGCATGAAATTAAAATTTCGGAAAAGTATTCCCTTGTTATTCAGGTGGGCGCTTGATGCATGAAATTTAAATTTTTCAGAAAGGTATTCCCTTGTTATCCAGGTGGGCGCCTGATGCATGAAATTAAAATTGTGGACCTTGTTATTCAGGTGGGCGCCTGATGCATGAAATTAAAATTTTCATAAAAGTATTCCCTTGTTATCCAGGTGGGCGCCTGATGCATGAAATTAAAATTGCGGAAAAGTATTCCCTTGTTATCCAGGTGGGTGCCTGATGCATGAAATTAAAATTGCGGAAAAGTATTCCCTTGTTATCCAGGTGGGTGCCTGATGCATGAAATTAAAATTGCAGAAAAATATTCCCTTGTTATCCAGGTGGGCGCCTGATGCATGAAATTAAAATTTGCAGAAAAAGTATTCCCTTGTTATCCAGGTGGGCGCTTGATGCATGAAATTAAAATTGCGGAAAAGTATTCCCTTGTTATCCAGGTGGGCGCCTGATGCATGAAATTAAAATTGCAGAAAAATATTCCCTTGTTATCCAGGTGGGCACCTGTCGCATGAAATAAAAATTGCAGGAATGTATTCCCTCAGTTTGATAACTGAGGAATGGATTTTTTTAAAAGATATGATACCTTCCTCTTTTTTGATATTTTCTTTGACTTTCAACCATGAATTCCTTCACTTATTGCCGAACTTTCTTTTTGGTGTTTTCTATCTTCCACATTGGTCACATTCGCTTTAAAGTGATTAGTGACGATTTATTCCTGTCTAAATCACAAAGCAAAATTTATTAGATATAAGCTGCTGGCAATTGGCATCGGCCGTCCCTGCCTCTTATTGCTTTCCTCTTTTTTGCTTTTCTCCCACTGTGTGGTCTTTCAGCTGACTATCTCTTGCAAACTCTTTTTTGTATTTTTCTTGCTTTTTCACCTTTTGTTTTCTTTTCTTTTGGCTCTGTTTGCCAAACTTCTTTATTTCTTTCCATCTTTTCCTTTCCTTTTTTTTCTGATCCAGTGTTATTTCAGCTCATATCATCGGAGCTGGTAGTTAGCTTTAAAAAAGGCAAACAATGAAATGCAGAAAAATGAAAAAGGGTAAGGGTGTTTCGGAGAGTTGGTAGAACTTATCTGGGTATGTTGGTTGATTCCGTTGACCATGCCATGTATTTAAGCTCCGACCCAGTTCATTCAACCCATTATTCTGACTCCAGATTGTTCTTGACCCAAACCTGTGAGCACGTGATTTTTGCCTTACTCGAGAAGTACTCCAAGAAAATTCAAAATAAAAATAGTTTCGTGTTGGGCATGATTTGTGTGATTTTGTGTTAATTTTATCTTTTGTGTGCACGTTTATTTATTTAAATTAAAAATACAAAAATATATGCTAGGCTTTGCATTTTCAGTGTTTGATATCGAAGTCATGTGATTTACATTTTTTGGGTGATATGTAACTGTGTGCGTTAGTTGTAGTAAGAACAGCGGTGTTATAGGTTGGTATATATACATATGTGTGTATATATATATATATATATGTATATATACATATATATATATATATATATATATACACATATGCATATAATACCTCATGAAGATCCGAGCTGGGCCAAATTTAGTCTAAAAGCCAGGCCCAAATGAATTGCTTCTGATCCGGCCCAAATATCCGTCCAGCTTCAGCCTATGTAACGCTTGATCTGGACCGTTGGATTTTATTATCCAACGGCCCAGATTAATCCGTTAATTCCAAAATTCATTCAGCCTAGGACTTAACCAAACGGCACCGTTGGGTTTAAGTGAGAGGATCCTGATCGTTGATCAAGTTTGATCCAACGATCAGGATTTAACTACTCAAAACATATATAAACTCCTTTCCATACCCCCGCCCCCCAGCCAGACCCCCCCTCTCCCTTCATCTCCCTCAGAAGCTCTCAAAGTCCGGTGTAACGCCGCCCTCCTCCGCCGCACTCCGCCTGCCGGAAATCGCCTCACGGCGGTTCCGGTAGGCCAATCACCACCAAACCAATGCCAAAACCTTCCCCTCACCTCCCCCATCACGGATCCGGCCTCCACTAACCTCGAATCTTGCCGGAGCTCCTCGAATCTTCATTTGAAGATTCGAGTCAAACTCGAACCTATGCCAAATCACCCCAAACTCACACCACAGTCTCCTCACACCTCCCCCACACTCCCATTGACATTGGTTCGCTTCGAATCTAACCAAAAATGCAAAAGCCCCAAATCCGAGCCCAAGAACCCTAATTTTGAAGAAACTCAATTCAAGCCGGATTAGCCACAATTGAAGTCCAAGGGACTTTAGTCTAGGTGTTCTCAATCGAGAACATCTTGATTAAAGCCCGTTTGGCTTCAATAATTCCACATTTTGGTTCAAAGCTTGGGTCGGCAGTTTTCTTTTGAGGTATTCATCCTTCTTTGGTCGTTTTAATTCGATTGTGTGAATATGTGTGTTTGTTTTATTCATTGTTTCAATTCTCATCTAGCATGCTTCTAATTTTTCATAACAGTCGACCTGTCATCCTCCTTTGAGGCCTTTTATTTGGCCAATTCCCGCTGTTTTCAGTAGTTAAAACGAATCATAGGTTCAATGTGATTAAAGTCGTCAAGCAATTAATTCATATTTTTGATTAGTTCCTTGATCCCTGAATCTGCCTGATGCAATTCATTGATGTAGGTTTAGTCACTGTTTGATTCAGATTAAAGGGGGTAATTGGTTGTAGTTAATAAGTTAATTGTTTAAATCACACACCCATACAAGGGCTAGTGGAACTGAGCACAGCAGGGCATCCCACTGAGGCTCACTGCCACCAGCATTGTTTAATGCTGAGTCCATACTTTGGACAGTAGGTAGTGGGGAATGCAGGGAATTTGATGGGTCTGGCAGAGTTGGGAGTGGGCAGGGTGATGGTAACCTTAGGGGCAGGTGTTCTGGAGGGACTTTTAGCTATAAATATAGCATCAAACTGAACCTATAGGGGATAGATATTGATAGAGATTCATACAGACACTTGAGAGCATCTGGGAGAGCAAAAACAGTACTTGGAGAGCATGCATACATACAGACCTCAGAGAGCACACTGAGAGAAACCTGGAGAGAAATATAGGCAAGCAAGAACACCTTGTGATACACAGATACAAAGATACAAAAGAGGCTACTGTTTCATTGGTCTGGGCAGTTTCGTGTGTTTCTATCTAGTGGTTGAGTATTTGGTCGCTGGTTTGTTGCTGTTGGTGTTCATTTGCTGCTGTTAGTCATTGTTGTTGTTGCTGTGTGTTGTTGCTCTTGGTCGATTGATATTGCTGGCTAGTCTGTGGTGTTGCTGCCTGGATTTTTTGAGGCTTGTTGGTCAGCAGTGTTGTTGCCTTGGTCGTTTGGTTGCTGCACTGGCCTGGTTGTTGCTGTTGCTTCATTATTTGATTGCTGGTTGGTCTATAGTTGCTGCCTGGGTTGATTATTGTTGCTGGTTTTGAGTGTATGCTGCTGTGTTGGTGTTCATTTGCTACTGTTGGATGTTTTTGTTGCTGTTGGGTCTGTTTATTGCTACTTGGTTGTAACTGGTCTGTTGAGTGTTGTTGTTGATCGACCACTGTTTTGCCTCTTGTGGTCTGCTCTTGGGAACCTGGTTTGTAGTTTGTTACTGGTGTATTTAGTTGAGTGCTGCCTGGTTGTTTATTGCTGCTTGGTTCAAGTCTTAGTCACTGATTCAGTGATTGATAAAGTTCGATTACTCTTGGTTGTTGGGTTGTAGATGGTTCACTGGTTGTTGTTGCTATTGGTTTACTGTTGGTTGTTATTGGTCTTTGATTGTTGCTGCTCCTGTTACTGTTTCTTGTTGCTGTTGCTGCATTGCCATTGCTCACTCTTCCTTGTTCTTCCGCATTCCAGGTACACACCTCTTTTATTGTAGTTCCTTGGTTCGACAAGAATGAAGTTTGAAGCTTATGCATAAAGTCTATTGAAACATGTAGTCGCCTTATGTTCAATTACATTCTGTTATTCTCCAATTAAGCTTGTATGGTTAGTCTTGGTTATGGAAAAGCGTAGCTAGGCCAAAGATACATTGTCGTTAGATAAGCATGTAAACCTGAATTAGTCTTCGTATCTCTATTCAATCTTCCCTACTCATGTGTGTAATCTCCAAACCTGTTAAATGATAGACCTTATGTCACAAGCAAGATTAGCTAGAGAGTTGTTACTCAACGGAATGACATAATTAGATTAAAAAGAGTCGGGGGTGCATTTCATGTGACCCGACCCCAATTTCGGGCAAGAGTAAACAAAGCATGTTAAGAACCACAGGCGCATTTCATGTGATGGGGTTCGTAGCAAGTTTTAAGTAATTTGGAATCAACTCTTAAGTAAGATACGGTGAGATGTAGTTCGCTTTAGGTTTGAATCAAAGGTACGCCTCGCCCAATAGTTACACTAATCACATAGCCGTCGTAAATGTACATATAAATACTTAGGTTTCGAGATGCGTCGTTTCTTAACGAATATCACGCCTTTCTCGACAGTGTAAATAAGTAGTCGATCCGGGCGCATATTTTAGTTTTACCTTTTTGAATACGGGTGTGCATTTCATGTGACCCAAATCCAAACCCCGAATGTTGAATAAGAATAGGTTGAGGATCCGGGTGCATTTCATGTGACGTGATTCGAAAGCATATTTTTAAGCAACTTTCTCTTTCGTAAATCACAACCAATAATAAAAGCGGTAAAGGGATATTAACTTGCACTAAGTACATAATTGTAAAAAGCGGATAGATAAGCCAAACACGACAGTTGAGCGACCGTGCTAGAACCACGGAATTCGGGAATGCCTAATACCTTCTCCCGGGTTAATAGAATTCATTATCCAGATTTCCGGTTCGCGGACCGTTAAATAGAGTCATTCTTTTCCTCGATTCGGGATTTAACCGGTGACTTGGGACACCATAAATCTCCCAAGTGGCGACTCTGAAATAATTAAAATAATCCCGTCTCGATTGTCCTTTAATTGGAAAAACTCTTTGCATCCTTGCGGGTGCGTAAAAAAGAGGTGTGACAGCTCTGGCGACTCTGCTGGGGATGTCTTTAGAATTCGAGCTCGGAATAACTGTTGTATTTGGCATATTTTATTATCCGATTCTTTTACATGTTGGCATCAATGTGCAAAATGTTGTTTTTACTGCTTTGATATTTTGTGAACTGTACATATAAATTGTGCCGGAACCAATCTCCTCTCCGAGTCTTCTAAATCATGAAGAAGGGTGCACTTCGTGTGACTTCTTTTCTGTATAGTGTCTAATTCCCATTTTAGAACGAGGTTTGGATAAGTTGCAAAACCGGTGAAGCTTCTGTATTCCCGGGTTGCTGCCTCCTCCTCGGCTCGAGCGGTCCGCTCGGGTAAGCCAAGTCTAGAACAGATAAACCCAGGTTTTAAACCTAGAATAACAAAGCTTCATGCCGGATCCCTAGTAGGAAACGTTTATTTGCATCATGTCGCATTTGGCTTAGGGGACTCAACACAGGGGTTGGGTCCGTCTAGGACAGGTGACCTGAAATGAACAGACTATCCTGCTGCATCCTGTTTGTCTTGCGCATTTATCTGTTATAGACTTGCATAAAAAAAAAAAAAAAAAAAAAAAAAAAAAAAAAAAAAAAAAAAAAAATAGAAATAGCTTATTTGTTTTCCTTTAGTAAAGTGAATAAATAAATAATGCCGTTTGTTTCGTCAAAACCGAACTACGGGGGTTTGATTCTCATCGGATGTGAGATACGTAGGCAACCTCCATCGGGTCCAACTTCACCTTTTGAAAAATTAACTTTTGTACTAAACAAGTCGGTGACGCTGTTTTTAAAAATAGCCGAATGTTCCCGAAAGGGACGCCGGAAGGCTAATTTCGTATAAACGGCCACCTTTGGGTCAATTTTGATTTCGATCAATTTACCCCACGGCCTTGAAAGCCTTCGTCCCCGAGACGTTGAGAGGCCGTGATTGAAAACTAATTTTTTATTTTTTTAGCAAAACAAAGTTGTCTTCTTATTTAAATCACCTTAATAAATGTGCAGGATGAGCACGAATCAGAATAAATCGTTTTCGATCTTTAGTGAGGTCCCTCAGCAGCTCCGTATATGGTGGAACGATTTGGAAGACAATAGCAAAAAGGTCGTAGGGAGAATTTTGGGAGGTTTGGTTGATCTGTTGAATATTGAGCCAAGGGAAGACATCATCAAGGCACTGGTATCTTTCTGGGATCCGACCCGCAATGTGTTCCGTTTTGTTGACTTTGAATTGACGCCCACATTAGAGGAAATTGCGGGCTATGCAGGACTTAATGGGAAATTAAGAGGGCAATACCTGCTCTCACCAAGACCGGTATCTCCACATGGGTTTCTGGATTTACTGAGCATTAGTCGGAAGGTGAAAAATGATGATCTGTTGAAAGGGTATTGCGATCTTCAATTCTTATATCAACGGTACGACACTCCTCGGGGTTTTGAAGAGTCAAACCTTGGACTGACTCACGCAGGGAATAGAACCAAGTGGGAGGCCAGACGAATTCTAGCATTCCTAACGACATTCTTGGGGGTTGTGATTTGCCCGCGTGAAGATAAGAAGATAGAGATAAGTCTGGTAGGAATAGCCGATGTTGCAATCAAAAAGGCTACCAGCACTGTGGTCCCTTTGGTTTTGTCCGAAATCTATCGAGCCTTGACTGTATGCCGAGAAGGGGGCAATTTCTTCCAAGGTTGCAATCTGTTACTTCAACTATGGATGCAAGAACACCTCCATCACCGAACACAATACATGAACCATGGGTTAACCGGAAAAAACTGTATCAGGGGTTTCAAAGAACGGATGATGGGTGCTGTATTCCCTGAAGGCGTCGAGGCATGGCTTGCACGACTGAGCTCAATAGAAGCCGATCAGATTGAATGGGCATTCGGGTGGTTACCCGATACTGAAGTAATATATATGGCAGCCGAGGAGTGTTATATCCTTCTGATGGGGATCCGCAGTGTTCAACCATATGTCCCTCACCGTGTATTACGTCAACTAGGAAGGTTTCAGGTTATTCCTACCGACCAAGACCTAAGGAAGTACGCCATTGAGTTGAGCCCGGGAGTTGTCTTCCCCGAAGAGAAGGTTAGAAGGCTGTGGCACGAATGTCGGTTCCTTGAGCCTAAAACCATGGTCCGGGAGCTATCTAAGGGAGAGGTGGACCCAAAGTACAACGTGTGGTTCGGGAAAAGATTTCAGATTCGTCGGAAATGTTCTAAAAGAGCCCATGTCCAACAGTTCACGGAAGATTCACGGGAACAATGGGACTGGTTAGCAAAGGAGGAGGGATATAGGACGAAGATTGGTAGGATAGAACAGCAGGTCCGGGACCTTCAGTTCGAGAAGAACATGCAAGCTGCCACCGACGAAGGAGACAAAAAGAAGTTGGCACAGGAAAATGACTTCTTGAGAGCTCAAATCCAGCAAATGAAAAGAGATGCTGACAGACAGTCGAGGAGTCGGGCCGACGAAAAATTGATAAGGGGTTTGAGAAGCCAAGTCACCGACATCCAAAGAGAATTGGATGAGTCAAAAGCCCAAATAACGAGGATCCGTGCTAGCTGGAAAAAGGAGGCACATCAACATGCACTTCACCTAAAGCGGGTGGAAGAAGATTACACCGATATCATCACTAGCCTGAGGGAAGCAAATGTTGTCCTTAGGGAGCGGGTTTTCAAGCAAGCCCAAGATGCCAGAGCAGACCTCGACCGCTGCCACAATTTGATGGCCCGACTGCAAGGACAAGTGGATAGGCTCCTAGATCAAGTCACCAACAATGCTCGAAGATTGGGGGCGAAAAACCAACAAATAGAGCGGCTACTCGGAGAAAGGGACATGATCAAGGATAGAATTGGAGAAATCGGGCACTATGTCACCATGAAGTGCCTAGCTTGTGAACGAATGCCCCGCGCCGACCTCTTCGCTTCAATTATGGGTTATGTTCATCGGATCATGGAAGAGTTGAGGGAACTACACAAGGACCTCACACCAAGGTCCGCGGCAAGGCCGAATGATGCCTCGCGGGCCCCCAGGGATTTTAGGGCAGTAGATTTTTGATTGAAAATGTATTTTGAAATGTTGAGTCAAGCCAGTTGGCAGTTCTATCTTTACTTTCCTCAATCAAGCATTTTCTTTTGTTTTGTTGTTGTAAGACGTGTTTTGTAACTACACGGTTTTATTGGATATAAAATGTTACTGAATTTTGCCACAATCTTGTTACAAGAACTACGCTCGGTCTGATTCACGCGGGGTCGTGATACGTAGGCAATCCACATAAGATTCGACCACCACTAAAAAGAAAGAAAAAGAATCCAAAGGCTGAATAACAATAAGGTTTACAAAGATAGTCGAAAAAGAAAAAAAAAAAGAAAAGAAAAAGAAAAAGAAAAAGGGCCGGAATGACGCATGTTAAAGAGTACACGTAGAAAGGGTTATTTGGTTAGGTGCATTGCATCCAACGTGCTATAACATATCCGTCAAACTCGGTGAACTAACAAGTTTGTTGCGTATTCCAGAAAGTTTAGCAGTTGGTTTGACAGAATATCCTGGCCAGCCATCACTACCGTACTAGATCCAAAGGACCAGTTACAGTAAGCATGTCGAGTTCCGGCAAGAGTCTTGAGGAAGAAAAATCCGAGCTACAAATCATGAAAGAAGAGGTAGACCGGTTAAAACAACAGATAACAGAGATGCACCTGGCCTGGGCCAGGGAACAGTCTTCACCAAACCGCCCTACTCTCGCCTCAGCTCCGGAACATCCGCCCGTCGATCCTTCAACAAGCGCCCCGAGCTATCCATACTTTCAGGGGGAAAATCCATACGCCACCCACATTCCACCAGCCAAACCAAATCCTCCTCCAGCTCACCCCCGTTTTTGTAGCACCTCCACTTGCTCCTCCGCAAAGGCCGGCCGGCGAGCCATATGTTCCCGATCCATGACAACTCTTACTATCCTCCGAGCCTACTTTCAGGGCTCCCGAACCACAATCACATACACCTCATTGGGATAATCCGGCAGAACCGGAAAAACACTTCCAAAGTTCGGAACACGAGGAAGTTGCCAGAAAAGTTAAAAGCCTGGAGCAGTCCTTCAGGAACATGCACGGTTTAGGCAACCAGGTCAGCGTCGCCTATAAGGATCTGTGTCCATTTCCGGACGTCCAGTTGCCAGCAGGATTTAAAATGCCCAAATTCGACCTATACGAGGGGCATGGTGACCTAGTGGCCCACCTACGGGGGTTTTGCAGTAAAATGAGAGGGGCCGGAGGACGGGACGAGCTTCTGATAGCCTACTTCGGCCAGAGTCCGGGAGGATCGGCGTTGGAGTGGTACACTAGACAGGATCCCAGTAGATGGTTTACGTGGGATGATCTGGCTCAAGCTTTTATCGGCCAGGTTCCAATACAATCTTGAGATAATCCCCGACCGCCTATCATTGCTAAAATTAGAGAAGAAGCCTGCTGAAAGCTTCAGGGAATTTGGTTTCCGATGGAGGGAACAGGCGGCCAGGGTGGATCCACCGATGAGAGAGAGCGAGATGGTGGACTACTTCTTGCAGACATTAGAGCCCACCTACTTCGGACATCTGGTAACGTCCGTAGGCAAATCATTCACCGAGGTGATAAAAATGGGGGGTATGATCGAGGAGGGTTTGAAGGCCAACAAGATCATGAGTTACTCAGCACTGAAAGCCACCACTCAGGCTATCCAAAGTGGTACTGGAGGAGTACCGGGGAAAAAGAGGAGAGAGGAAGTTGCGGCCGTCGAGTCCGGGGCATGGTTCAGAAATAGAGGCCCCGCACCCCAATATAGCCCACCCCAACCTCACCACCAAAATTACTCCCACAACCCATATAGCCACCCGCAACATTACTATCCCGCACCCGATCCCCATTTTACTGTCCACCATGCACAGTCCTATCCTGCACCTCCCGTTCATGCACCGTGGCGTGCACCAAACCCCCAGAACAATCATCCACCCCCAAGAGCTTACAGAAACCCCTCGGGCGCGGGTTTCCGTCCGAACCAGGCATTCAGGGGCGACAGGGCGCCGAGGCCAAAGACTTTCACTCCCTTAGGAGAGTCGTACACTAGTCTGTTCCACCGGCTAAAGCAGGTAGGGCTGCTAAATCCGGTTGAAGCTAAGCTACCAAACCCCCTCCCGAAGAACCTGGACCATTCAGTAAATTGTGCCTACTGCTCGGGATGTCCGGGACATGATACGGAAAAGTGTTGGAGGCTGAAGACGGCCATCCAAGAGCTCATTGACACCCGCAGGATCGAGGTCCAGACTCCAACAGAGCCCAACATCAACCAAAACCCGCTTCCAACTCATCATGAGACCAATATGATCGAGTTGGTACGGGCGGAGGAAGGAAAGGAGAAAGCCTCTCAGACTGTAATGATGATTAAGTCTAGCGGGGCAGGAACGAGAAAAGGGCCAAGCTGTGATGAGTCGCCCAGTTGCAAGAAAGACATACCAGGAGAGTCGGAAGCAGGAAAGGAAAGTGTGAACGAAGTACCGGTGAAGCCGGCCAAGATAGTTGTACCAGGGGCAGCAATCAAGCCCATTTTGACAGTAGCAGGCGTTCGAATGGATCCCTTCATCATCCAGCCGGCAACACAGTTGCCAGTAACTGATAGCCGGGCTATCCCATGGAATTACGCTCGGATTACAACGACCTACAGAGGAAAGGAGGTGAAAGAGGAAGTCTGTGAAGCCCAAGGGTTGACCCGATCGGGGAGATGTTTTGCCCCTGCGGAATTGAGGAAGACCACTCCGGCAGTATTGAAAAAGCCGGTCACTGATGAAGAGGCAGAAGAATTCTTGAAAAAGATGAAGCTGCATGACTACTCTGTCTTAGAGCGGTTAAAGAAGACTCCGGCGCAAATATCATTGCTATCCTTGCTGATACATTCTGAAGAACATCGGCAAGCATTGATGAAAGTCCTGAATGAGGCACATGTACCGGATAAAATCTCAGTGAGCCATTTGGAGAAGATCACCAATAGGATCTTCGAAGCAAATCGGATCACCTTCACCGATGACGAGTTGCCCGAGGAAGGCACTGAGCACAACAGGGCTTTATATCTCACGGTGAAGTGTGAAGAGGCGGTGGTTACCAAAGTCTTGGTCGATAATGGGTCCAGTGCTAACATTTGTCCTCTCTCTACACTGGGCAAATTAAAAGTAGACATCGGCAAGGTACGCAAGAACAGCGTATGTGTTCGAGGGTTTGACGGATGAGGCAAAGCATCGGTTGGTGACATAGTGCTAATCTTGACAATTGGGCCAGTGGAGTTCACCATGGAATTCCAGGTGCTGGACATGGTGGTGTCATATAACCTCCTAATAGGGCGACCATGGATTCATGCCGCAAGAGCAGTTCCATCCAGCTTACACCAGCTCGTCAAGTTTGAATGGGACCAGCAGGAGATCGTCGTCCATGGAGAGAACGATCCACAATCGGGCACCATCATTCCCTTTGTTGAAACAGAAGAAGATGTTGGGCCGTGGGTGTATCAGGTCTGCGATGTGGTGGTCCGCCCACCGAGTTCCGGAAGGGGAATGTATTCCCGGCGACAGAACAATTACTGCGGATGTCATGGTGGCTCATGAAATGTTGCGACATGGTTTCGTACCCGGTAAAGGGCTAGGTGCATCTCTGCAAGGAATTATACAACCGGTATCAGTGGTCGAAAACTTGGGAACCTTCGGCTTGGGATTCCAGCCAACCTCAGAGGACATCCGGCGAGCAAAGAGGAGCAAGCAGAAAACATGGGTGCTCCCAAAGCCTGTTCCACGCCTCTCCCAATCTTTTGTCAGGTCCGGAGCAAGAGGACATCCAGCGCCAAAGATTCCTGGCCCTACGGTCAGGCCAGACGAAGAGTTCTTCAGGAAGTTCGAAAACCTATTCACGGATGTATGTATGCTCGAAGATGGTGAAGGATCCAGTCATGCCGAGATACAATTTGTGGGACCAAAGGCAAAACTGAATAACTGGAAGGCTACTCCTCTCCCTGTCCGGAAGGAGTCTTGGTAGTTTGTCTTGGATTGTTTTTCTTTCGAAATTTTGTATTGGAGGCTTGTCCCCGGAGTAAAATCCTTTGTTTTTTCATTTTTGACTTAAGTTTGCAGTTTGTTGTCCCTTTGTACAACTCCCATTAATGAAATGTGGTTCCTTCGCGTCTAATTTTGTTTATCTTTTCTTTCTTTTTACTTTTCTGAACAGCCTTCTTGCAACTGATCTTAATGATATGGCGTGCTTAAAGATTAATCAACCCAGTCTAGAAAGTCAATCGGGTTTGGAAATAATAACACATGAAATAAGAAGTGACGAGAGTGAGTCAGAGTACGGCGATGATGAAGCCGTAGAAGAAATCGGGGAAGAATTAAGTCACTTCGAGGAAAAACCCAAACCGAATTTAAATGATACTGAGGCCGTTAATCTAGGGAATGCTGATGACGTCAAAGAAACCCGGATAAGTGTCCATATTGAACCCAATCCGAGAGAAGAATTGATCAAAACACTCATGGAGTTTAAAGATATTTTCGCATGGTCGTACGACGACATGCCAGGACTCAGCACTGATCTAGTGGTTCATAGATTACCCACTGATCCGGCATATCCTCCCGTCAAGCAAAAGCTGCGGAAATTCAAGACGGAGATGAGTGTGAAGATTAAGGAGGAGGTAACCAAACAGTTGCAGGCGAAAGTCATTCGTGTCACCCGATACCCCGAATGGTTGGCTAACGTAGTACCGGTGCCAAAGAAAGACGGAAAGATCAGGGTATGCGTGGACTATCGCAATCTCAACAAGGCAAGTCCTAAGGATAATTTCCCACTTCCCAATATCCATATCCCTGATTGATAATTGCGCCGGACGCGAAATTGGATCCTTTGTGGACTGTTATGCGGGATATCATCAGATTTTGATGGATGAAGAGGACGCAGAAAAGACGGCTTTTATCACACCGTGGGGGACTTATTGCTACCGAGTGATGCCGTTTGGTTTGAAGAATGCAGGGGCAACCTATATAATGGCGATGACTACGGTGTTCCATGATATGATACACAAGGAAATTGAGGTGTACGTGGATGATGTGATCATAAAGTCTAGGCGTCAAGCAGACCATGTTGCCGACCTCAGGAAGTTCTTTCAAAGACTTCGAAGGTACGACATCAAGCTCAATCCGGCCAAATGCGCATTCGGAGTTCCGTCAGGAAAGTTGCTAGGATTCATCGTCAGCCGACGGGGCATTGAGTTGGACCCCTCCAAAATCAAGTCCATTCGGGAGTTACCCCCGCCGAAGAATAAAACAGAGGTAATGAGTCTGTTGGGAAGGTTGAATTACATCAGTAGGTTTATTGCCCAGCTTACGGCAACTTGTGAACCCATATTCCGCCTATTGAAGAAAGACGCTGCGATAGAATGGACGGCAGAATGTCAAGAAGCGTTTGACCGGATCAAAGGGTATCTGTCAAATCCACCCGTACTAGTTCCGCCTGAGCCAGGTAGACCCCTGATTCTTTATCTGACGGTCTTGGAGAATTCGTTTGGCTGCGTACTGGGGCAGCATGATCTTACCGGCAGAAAGGAACGGGCCATTTACTACCTCAGCAAGAAGTTTACAGTCCACGAGGTCAAGTACACTCATCTGGAAAAGACATGTTGCGCCCTAACTTGGGTAGCCCAAAAGCTGAAACACTACTTGTCTTCTTACACCACGTACCTCATTTCGCGGTTGGATCCGTTGAAGTATATTTTCCGGAAACCCATGCCTACAGGGAGGTTAGCAAAATGGCAAATATTACTTACGGAGTTCGACATCATATATGTGACAAGGACGGCTATGAAAGCTCAAGCCCTGGCCGATCACTTAGCTGAAAATCCTGTTGACGACGAATACGAACCTTTGAGGACGTATTTTCCAGATGAAGAGGTGTTGCAAATTGAGGGGTTAGAACTGACCAAGGATCCAGGGTGGAAGCTTTTCTTCGATGGAGCGGCAAACGCAAAGGGAGTCGGAGTAGGGGTTGTGCTCATATCTGAAACAGGACATCATTATCCTGTTACTGCTCAACTGCGTTTTCACTGTACCAATAATATGGCTGAGTACGAGGCATGTATTTTGGGGTTGCGATTAGCGGTGGACATGGATGTACAGGACGTCTTGGTCTTGGGAGACTCGGACCTTCCTGGTACATCAGATTCAGGGAGAATGGGAAACCAGAGATTTAAAGCTTATCCCATATCGTCGGTGTTTGCATGATTTGACCAAACGCTTTCGATCGGTAGAGTTCAGGCACATCCCAAGGATGCATAATGAGGTTGCCGACGCGTTGGCTACTTTAGCGTCAATGCTACATCACCCGGACAAGGTTCGTGTCGATCCATTACATATCCAGATCCGGGATCAACATGCTTATTGTAATGTGATAGAGGAAGAGGTGGATGGTGAGCCGTGGTTTCATGATGTCAAGGAATACCTTAGGTTAGGAGTATACCCAGAACAGACAACTGGAGATCAAAAGCGAGCTATTCGGCGGTTGGCGAACGGATTTTTCCTTAGTGGAGGGGTGCTGTATAAAAGAACCCCGGATTTGGGATTATTGAGATGTATAGATGCAGGTCAAGCTACAACAGTGATGACAGATATACACTCGGGAGTTTGCGGACCACACATGAGCGGATACGTATTGGCGAAGAAGATTCTTCGAGCAGGATATTATTGGCTCACTATGGAGCGGGATTGTATAAGTTTCGTGCGAAGATGCCATCAGTGTCAGATACACGGAGATTTGATTCATTCTCCGCCGACCGAATTGCATACAATGTCCGCACCATGGCCGTTTGTCGCATGGGGTATGGATGTTATTGGACCTATTGAGCCTGCAGCTTCCAACGGTCACAGGTTCATTCTAGTAACGATTGATTATTTTACCAAGTGGGTGGAGGCCAAAACATTCAAATCAGTGACCAAGAAGGCAGTGGTGGACTTCGTGCACTCCCACATCATTTGTAGGTTTGGAATTCCAAAGATGATCATTACGGATAACGGTGCAAATCTTAACAGTGGATTGATGAAAGAGGTATGTCAACAGCTCAAGATTACACACCGAAATTCCACACCGTATCGCCCAAAAGCAAATGGTGCGGTCGAGGCAGCAAACAAGAACATAAAGAAGATATTGAGGAAGATGATAGAAGGGTCTAGGCAATGGCATGAAAAGCTACCATTCGCGCTGTTGGGTTATCGCACTACCGTCCGGACTTCGGTAGGTGCAACTCCTTACTTGTTGGTATATGGGACTGAAGCAGTAATACCCGCAGAAGTTGAGATTCCATCCCTCCGAATCGTCGCTGAAGCTGAGATTGACGACGACGAGTGGGTCAAAACCCGATTAGAGCAATTAAGCTTGATCGATGAAAAGAGATTGACAGCAGTATGTCACGGCCAATTGTATCAAAAGAGAATGGCGAGAGCATATAACAAGAAGGTGCGTCCCAGGAGATTTGAAGTGGGACAGCATGTGCTGAAAAGAGTTCTACCACACCAAGCCGAGGCGAAAGGCAAGTTCGCTCCAAATTGGCAGGGACCTTTTGTGGTGACTAGAGTATTATCCAACGGCGCTCTGTGTCTGACTGATGTCGAGGGAAGATGCACCGATATGGCTATCAATTCCGATGCAATTAAGAGATATTATGTGTAATTCTTTAATGCATTTGTCAACGCTTGGTTTCGTTTGTGTGTATTCGGCATTTTTTCGAAGAATGAAATGACAGAGGCAATTTTTCTACTACCCAAACACTTTAACCTTTGTTTCCCCATTTGAGCCTTAACTATTCTTTCATATACCCTCTTTCGGAATCATCAAGGAAGATGTGTAACAGGATAGAAAAGAAACAAAGAAGTAATACAAGAAAAAGTGAACTACGTTCGACCTGATTCCTCAAGAAGGATACGTAGGCGCCACACGGCTCGGTCATAATAAAACAAAAATCAAAAAATCCCCCATGCAACAAAACTGGGGCAGAAGTCATTGTTTCGCTTGAAAGATAGTGTGGATTCCGAAAGTTGTAGTAAGCTAACCGTTGAGGTTAAACCCCTTTCTTCAGCCTCACGCGTAGAAACCATATCAAGAACCAGAAAGACCTCTCGATCAGTATTTGAGAAGTGCCAAGTCATGTGAATGAAAGCCAAGAGTGACATCCCGACCCTCGATTGGATTCAGGATGCACAAGCCGAAAGGGGATAACGCTCTAGAGGGAATCTCAGGGGTGATACCCCACCGCAAGGAAAGAAGGCATAAATGAGAGAGTCTTAACGGTGAAAACCCTCGCGGGCACCTTAAGGCGAAGGAAGTTGAGAGAAGTAAAATGAGAGAGTCTTACGGTGAAAACCTTTACGGGCACCTTAAGGCGACGGGAGATAGAGAGAAATGAGAGAACCTCATTAGTGAAAACCCTTTGAAGGGCACTGTGAGGTGACAAGACGAGAAGGTTACAAGATGTCTGCATGAGACAAGGTTGGGGCATCCGTTCACCTCTAGCAGGACGCGGTATCAGAAAGTGATTGACATGAATAGACTGGGTAGTTTAATCTCAAAGGCGCGGCATAACATTGGATCAGGCACACATTCAGATAAGTTTTCCTATTTTTGAGTTCAGAAAAGTTTTTCTCTTCTTTTGTCATTTGCGGTCAGTATTCTTTTCTTTTCTTTCATTTTCGAAAATTGATTTTTTCAAAGCTTACTACCAAGTCTCCCGAAGCAGTATATTGAAAGTGAATAGGCATGGAACAAGGCAATGAGACAGAAGTCGTTACGATAATGAGATTGGGATGACAGGCCGAGTGGAAGGTTCGCAAGAATTATGGAGTATGATGGACACATGTGGCATGTCCGAAAGATGATTTCACGCAACAGATCACCGGCTAAAAAGAGTCGGACCAAACCAAAGAGTGGAATAAAAGGAAAGATGAGAGGTCGTTCGTGGAAAAAGCATCTTCCCAAGCAAGCGTCAACGTCGTCCTCAAAGTTCGAGAGAGGCCAAGCAGCCGAAAGAGAATGGCCTCAACAAGAGTGGCACGACCACTCGCGGCGTTTTGAAACTAACAATTTTTCTTTGATTTAAAGCAGGAAAAAAGGGTCCGATGGCAGAAAAGCATACCGTCCAGAAGATTATCACACTGGGGCAGAAAATTTTCTCCTGTTGCGAAAATTTTCTGGAAAGCAAGACTCAGAGGATAAGTGTAGAAAGCAACACAAGACGGGGTGATCTTTGAGCCGGGTATCATCCCCGGCAGTTATTGGAAAAAGAAAAATGGCTTCGAGATTCCCCCAGCAGTATTACATCCTATAATTTGATCAAGGAAACAAAAGCGTGAGTCCCAGAAGAGGTAGGGGGAGAAGGAAGAGAATGAGGGGTGAAGGAAACAAAGAATACTTCCTCAGCAAGCATCACCCCCAACAGTCAAAGTAAACGAGCTTCCAAAAATGTCCCCAAGCAATCGAAGAAAAGTAACACGACCTAGGGAAAGCAATTCCAAGACAGATAATTCGAAGAGAAGGTGGTCCGAGAGGTAATGCAGAACAAGGATATGGTACAAAAGGCAAAGCGAAGGTCATCGAGATAGGAGAAAATCAGTGAGTAGTAGTCGAAGTCGTGAAGCCCGCCCGGAGAATGGAGGGCGGTTTAATGTTGAAGTTAGTTGAAGTCGGAAGCCCGCCCTGGAGAATGGAGTGGCGATTTAATGTGAAGTTGTAGTTGATGTCAGGGAGCCCGCCCGGAGAATGGAGTGGCGAGTTAATTTTGAAGTAGTATGTGAAGTCAGGGAGCCCGCCCGGAGAATGGAGTGGCGATTTAATTTTGAAGTTGTAATTGAAGTCGGGGAGCCCGCCTGGAGAATGGAGTGGCGATTTAATTCCGAAGTAGTAGTTGAAGTCAGGGAGCCCGCCTGGAGAATGGAGTGGCGATTTAATTCCGAAGTAGTAGTTGAAGTCAGGGAGCCCGCCTGGAGAACGGAGTGGCGATTTAATTCTGAAGTAGTAGTTGAAGTCAGGGAGCCCGCCTGGAGAATGGAGTGGCGATTTAATTTTGAAGTAGTAGTTGAAGTCGGAAGCCCGCCTGGAGAATGGAGTGGCGATTTTAATTTTGAAGTTGTAATTGAAGTCGGAAGCCCGCCCGGAGAACGGAGTGGCGATTTAATTTTGAAGTTAGTTGAAGTCGGGAAGCCCGCCTGGAGAATGGAGTGGCGATTTAATTCGAAGTAGTAGTTGAAGTCAGGGAGCCCGCCCGAAGAATGGAGTGGCGATTTAATTTTGAAGTAGTAGTTGAAGTCGGAAGCCCGCCCGGAGAATGGAGTGGCGATTTAATTTTGAAGTTAGTTGAAGTCGGGAAGCCCGCCCGGAGAATGGAGTGGCGATTTAATTTTGAAGTTAGTTGAAGTCAGGGAGCCCGCCTGAAGAATGGAGTGGCGATTTAGTTTTGAAGTTGTAATTGAAGTCGGGAGCCCGCCTGAAGAATGGAGTGGCGATTTATTTTGAAGTTGTAGTTGAAGTCAGGGAGCCCCGCCTGGAGAATGGAGTGGCGATCTGTTTAATTTGGCAGAGGAAAGCGGTAGAATGTAACAGAAATCTCCGGCATGAATCCAAGTTCATAAGAAGAGAAGAAGCATCAGAAGGAACGCCCGGTCCGACGGGATGGCAAGGAGCGCGACAAGATCAAGTTAAAAAGGGATAGATAAGAACTTGTAGTACTGTAACTTAGTCTAGCTTTTTGTTTTTCGTTGCCTAATGCGGTGTAACAAGGAAATCAGCTGAGCAGTGGTAACAGCAGTAACAGCGGCAACAGCAGTAACAGCGAGATCGCAGCAGGCTGGTAGTCCCAGCTACCAGAACTTCCCGAACTACATTGACCTGATTCCCTTTTAGCCAGGGATATGTAGGAGGCCTTTGAAGCAAGGTTCGGTCGAAACTTTTCCAAAATGCTTCATACGCACGTTGCGGCGCGCAACACGACCCCGCCTTACAGTTTAAAACACAACAATTTCAAACAGCAGATAAGGTACTGTGAGCACGTGATTTTTGCCTTACTCGAGAAGTACTCCAAGAAAATTCAAAATAAAAATAGTTTCGTGTTGGGCATGATTTGTGTGATTTTGTGTTAATTTTATCTTTTGTGTGCACGTTTATTTATTTAAATTAAAAATACAAAAATATATGCTAGGCTTTGCATTTTCAGTGTTTGATATCGAAGTCATGTGATTTACATTTTTTGGGTGATATGTAACTGTGTGCGTTAGTTGTAGTAAGAACAACGGTGTTATAGGTTGGTATATATACATATGTGTGTATATATATATATATGTATATATACATATATATATATATATATATACACATATGCATATAATACCTCATGAAGATCCGAGTTGGGCCAAATTTTAGTCTAAAAGCCAGGCCCAAATGAATTGCCTCTGATCTGGCCCAAATATCCGTCCAGCTTCAGCCTATGTAACGCTTGATCTGGACCGTTGGATTTTATTATCCAACGGCCCAGATTAATCCGTTAATTCCAAAATTCATTCAGCCTAGGACTTAACCAAACGGCACCGTTGGGTTTAAGTGAGAGGATCCTGATCGTTGATCAAGTTTGATCCAACGATCAGGATTTAACTACTCAAAACATATATAAACTCCTTTCCATACCCCCGCCCCCCCCAAGCCCCCCCCCTCTCCCTTCATCTCCCTCAGAAGCTCTCAAAGTCCGGTGTAACGCCGCCCTCCTCCGCCGCACTCCGCCTGCCGGAAATCGCCTCACGGCGGTTCCGGTAGGCCAATCACCACCAAACCAATGCCAAAACCTTTCCCTCACCTCCCCCATCACGGATCCGGCCTCCACTAACCTCGAATCTTGCCGGAGCTCCTCGAATCTTCATTTGAAGATTCGAGTCAAACTCGAACCTATGCCAAATCACCCCAAACTCACACCACAGTCTCCTCACACCTCCCCCACACTCCCATTGACATTGGTTCGCTTCGAATCTAACCAAAAATGCAAAAGCCCCAAATCCGAGCCCAAGAACCCTAATTTTGAAGAAACTCAATTCAAGCCGGATTAGCCACAATTGAAGTCCAAGGGACTTTAGTCTAGGTGTTCTCAATCGAGAACATCTTGATTAAAGCCCGTTTGGCTTCAATAATTCCACATTTTGGTTCAAAGCTTGGGTCGGCAGTTTTCTTTTGAGGTATTCATCCTTCTTTGGTCGTTTTAATTCGATTGTGTGAATATGTGTGTTTGTTTTATTCATTGTTTCAATTCTCATCTAGCATGCTTCTAATTTTTCATAACAATCGACCTGTCATCCTCCTTTGAGGCCTTTTATTTGGCCAATTCCCGCTGTTTTCAGTAGTTAAAACGAATCATAGGTTCAATGTGATTAAAGTCGTCAAGCAATTAATTCATATTTTTGATTAGTTCCTTGATCCCTGAATCTGCCTGATGCAATTCATTGGTGTAGGTTTAGTCACTGTTTGATTCAGATTAAAGGGGGTAATTGGTTGTAGTTAATAAGTTAATTGTTTAAATCACACACCCATACAAGGGCTAGTGGAACTGAGCACAGCAGGGCATCCCACTAAGGCTCACTGCCACCAGCATTGTTTAATGCTGAGTCCATACTTTGGACAGTAGGTAGTGGGGAATGCAGGGAATTTGATGGGTCTGGCAGAGTTGGGAGTGGGCAGGGTGATGGTAACCTTAGGGGCAGGTGTTCTGGAGGGACTTTTAGCTATAAATATAGCATCAAACTGAACCTATAGGGGATAGATATTGATAGAGATTCATACAGACACTTGAGAGCATCTGGGAGAGCAAAAACAGTACTTGGAGAGCATGCATACATACAGACCTCAGAGAGCACACTGAGAGAAACCTGGAGAGAAATATAGGCAAGCAAGAACACCTTGTGATACACAGATACAAAGATACAAAAGAGGCTACTGTTTCATTGGTCTGGGCAGTTTCGTGTGTTTCTATCTAGTGGTTGAGTATTTGGTCGCTGGTTTGTTGCTGTTGGTGTTCATTTGCTGCTGTTAGTCATTGTTGTTGTTGCTGTGTGTTGTTGCTCTTGGTCGATTGATATTGTTGGCTAGTCTGTGGTGTTGCTGCCTGGATTTTTTGAGGCTTGTTGGTCAGCAGTGTTGTTGCCTTGGTCGTTTGGTTGCTGCACTGGCCTGGTTGTTGCTGTTGCTTCATTATTTGATTGCTGGTTGGTCTATAGTTGCTGCCTGGGTTGATTATTGTTGCTGGTTTTGAGTGTATGCTGCTGTGTTGGTGTTCATTTGCTACTGTTGGATGTTTTTGTTGCTGTTGGGTCTGTTTATTGCTACTTGGTTGTAACTGGTCTGTTGAGTGTTGTTGTTGATCGACCACTGTTTTGCCTCTTGTGGTCTGCTCTTGGGAATCTGGTTTGGCTATCACTGTTCCATTGATTCGGATATTGTTTGTTGCTGCCTGGTTGTTTATTGCTGCCTGGGTTCAAGTTTTAGTCACTAGTTCAGTGATTGATAAAGTTCGATTACTGTTGGTTGTTGGGTTGTAGCTGGTTCACTGGTTGTTGTTGCTACTGGTTTACTGTTGGTTGTTATTGGTCTTTGATTGTTGCTGCACCTGTTACTGTTTCTTGTTGCTGTTGCTGCATTGCCATTGCTCACTCTTCCTTGTTCTTCCGCATTCCAGGTACACACCTCTTTTATTGTAGTTCCTTGGTTCGACAAGAATGAAGTTTGAAGCTTATGCATAAAGTCTATTGAAACATGTAGTCGCCTTATGTTCAATTACATTCTGTTATTCTCCAATTAAGCTTGTATGGTTAGTCTTGGTTATGGAAAAGCGTAGCTAGGCCAAAGATACATTGTCGTTAGATAAGCATGTAAACCTGAATTAGTCTTCGTATCTCTATTCAATCTTCCCTACTCATGTGTGTAATCTCCAAACCTGTTAAATGATAGACCTTATGTCACAAGCAAGATTAGCTAGAGAGTTGTTACTCAACGGAATGACATAATTAGATTAAAAAGAGTCGGGGGTGCATTTCATGTGACCCGACCCCAATTTCGGGCAAGAGTAAACAAAGCATGTTAAGAACCACAGGCGCATTTCATGTGATGGGGTTCGTAGCAAGTTTTAAGTAATTTGGAATCAACTCTTAAGTAAGATACGGTGAGATGTAGTTCGCTTTAGGTTTGAATCAAAGGTACGCCTCGCCCAATAGTTACACTAATCACATAGCCGTCGTAAATGTACATATAAATACTTAGGTTTCGAGATGCGTCGTTTCTTAACGAATATCACGCCTTTCTCGACAGTGTAAATAAGTAGTCGATCCGGGCGCATATTTTAGTTTTACCTTTTTGAATACGGGTGTGCATTTCATGTGACCCAAATCCAAACCCCGAATGTTGAATAAGAATAGGTTGAGGATCCGGGTGCATTTCATGTGACGTGATTCGAAAGCATATTTTTAAGCAACTTTCTCTTTCGTAAATCACAACCAATAATAAAAGCGGTAAAGGGATATTAACTTGCACTAAGTACATAATTGTAAAAAGCAGATAGATAAGCCAAACACGACAGTTGAGCGACCGTGCTAGAACCACGGAATTCGGGAATGCCTAATACCTTCTCCCGGGTTAATAGAATTCATTATCCAGATTTCCGGTTCGCGGACCGTTAAATAGAGTCATTCTTTTCCTCGATTCGGGATTTAACCGGTGACTTGGGACACCATAAATCTCCCAAGTGGCGACTCTGAAATAATTGAAATAAATCCCATCTCGATTGTCCTTTAATTGGAAAAACTCTTTGCATCCTTGCGGGTGCGTAAAAAAGAGGTGTGACAAAACCGATACTGTTTTTTGTTGCCTTTTCTCTTTTCCATAATAATCCTTATGATCGCCCTATGGTGCCTCGAAAGATTTTCACCAATAGGACTCTCTCATTTGTTCTCTCTCAGCCTCACAATCGCCCTACAGTGCCGTTAAAGGTTTTCACTGACAAGACTCTCTCATTTTTATTTTTTCTCAACCTCACAATCACCTCACAGTGCCGGTTATGGTTTTCGCCGATGAGACTCTCTCATTTTTTTTTCATTTTCCATTTTTCCTTTTGTATTTTGTTTTTTCTACTACTCATGTTGTCCAATGTTTTGTTCTTCCTTTATTTTATTGCATTTGTTATTCTCTTGAAATTGATCAGAAGGTCTTTCTTTGGACCGTAACGTGGCTTTTGGATGGGATAAGAAAGAAGGGTATAAAGGCTCAAAATTTACGAGGGTTTTAAAAATATTTACAACTCTCGGAATTATGAAACATAACTTCTGCCCCAGTTTCAATATGTGGGAGATTTTTGGATTTTTCCTTTATTGTGACTAAACCTCTGTGAGGCTGCCTACGTACCCTTCCGGGATCAAGTCAAACGTAGTTCATTGCTACGTCATCGACTAATGAATTTCTTTTGACTTTTTCCCAATTTCTTTGTCTTTTTCTTTTCTTTTCTTTTTCTTTTTTTTCTCTTTTTCTTTTTCATTCATTTCCCCTTTTTTTCTTTTTTTTTTCATTTTTCATTCATCATTTTTTCATTTTCTGTATTGTGCCATAAGCAATTCCGGGAGAGGGGTATGAAAGAATATATCGAACATGGCTCAAAGGGGATGTCAATGGATAAAGTGTTTGGATAGAGAATAAAATGCCTTAATCATTTCAATTCCAAAATCACAACAAAATACAATCATATAATTGAAAAGGAATCATACATGGTATCTTTTGACCGCATCCGAATTGATAGTAGTCTCTACGCACTTTTCTTCAATGTCTGTCAAATATAATGCCCCATTAGACAACACCCGTGATATCATAAATGGTCCTTGCCAGTTTGGCGCAAATTTGCCCTTTGCTTCGTCCTAATGCGGTAGGATGCGCCTTAATACGAGTTGTCCAACTTCAAACTTCCGAGGACGCACCTTCTTATTGTATGCTCTGACCATTCTCTGTTGATACAATTGCCCATGGCAAACTGCTGCCAATCTTTTCTCATCAATCAGACTTAATTGTTCCAGCTAGGCTTTTACCCATTCTTCGTCATCTATTCCGGCTTCAGCTATAATTCGTAATGACGGTATCTCTATTTTTGCGGGTATAACAGCCTATGTCCCATACACCAGTGAATAGGGTGTGGCGCTGATAGAAGTGCGCACTGTTGTGCGATAACCCATAAGAGCAAAAGGTAACTTCTCGTGCCATTGTCTGGATTCCTCCACCATTTTCCTAAGGATCTTCTTTATATTCTTGTTTGTAGCTTCTACTGCCCCATTTGCCTTTGGCCTATATGGTGTGGAATTGCGATGTGTGATCTTAAATCTCTGGCAAAGCTTCTGCCATGAGGTGACTATTCAGATTGGCCCCGTTATCTGTGATGATTACCTTGGGAATTCCAAACCGGCATATAATATTTTTATGCACAAAATCCACCACAGCTTTCTTTGTCACCGCCTTGAATGTCTTTGCCTCAACCCACTTGGTGAAGTAATTAATCGCGACCAGAATGAATCTATGCCCATTGGAAGATGCTGGCTCTATTGGTCCGATAACATCCATGCCCCAAGCAACAAATGGCCAGGGTGCAGACATCGTGTGCAGTTCATAAGGCGGGGAGTGGATCAGATCTCCATGTACTTGGCATTAGTGGCATTTCCTCACATATATGATACAGTCCCGCTCCATGGTGAGCCAATAATACCCGGCTCTCAGAATCTTCTTTGCTAAGATATACCCGCTTATATGGGGTCCACAGGCTCTACCATGCACCTCAATCATAATCTTATCAGCTTGTCGCGCATCCACACACCTTAACAATCCCAGGTCCGGTGTTCTTTTATATATGATTCCTCCACTGAGGAAAAATCCATTAGCCAAGCGTCTTACAACTCTCTTCTGATCTCCGGTGGCTTGCTCCGGGTATTTATATGCCCTTAAGTATTCCTTGATGTCATGATACCACGGTTCTCCATCCAATTCTCCTTCCACAGCAAAACAGTAAGCATTCTGATCACGCACCTGGATTTGAAGTGGATCTATATAGGCTTTATCCGGATGATGTAACATAGAAGATAGTGTGGCCAGAGCATCTGCAACTTCGTTGTGCATTCTTGGGATATGTTTGAACTCTATGGACTGGAACCTTTGGGACAACTCATGCAAACAATGCCGATAAGGTATCAATTTCAAATCCCTTGTTTCCCATTCTCCCCTGAATTTGATGTATCAAAAGATCCGAGTCACCCATGACCAAAATCTCTTAAACACCCATATCTATTGCCATCCTCAATCCCAAGATACACGCCTCATATTCGGCCATATTGTTGGTGTAGAAAAATCGAAGCTGAGCGGTGACGGGATAGTGTTGACCCGTTTCTGAAATGAGTACTGCTCCATTACCAACTCCCTTGATGTTGACGGCTCCGTCGAAATACATCTTCCATCCTGGCTTCTCACTCTGTTCTATTTCCTCGACATTCATTGCCTCCTCATCCAAAAAATATGTCTTTAGTGGCTCATACTCATCATCCACTGGATTCTCTGCCAAGTGATCTACAACTGCCTACGCCTTCATTGCCGTACGAGTTACATAAATGATGTCAAATTCTGTGAGCAGAATCTGCCATTTAGCAAGTCTTCCTGTAGGCATAGGCTTCTGGAATATGTACTTCAGAGGATCCAACCGTGATATCAGGTACGTGGTATACGCTGACAGGTAATGTTTCAGCTTCTGAGCCACCCAAGTAAATGCACAACATGTTCTTTCTAGCTTAGTATACTTTACCTCGTAAGATGTGAATTTCTTACTAAGGTAATATATAGCCTGCTCTTTCTTGCCTGTCTCATCGTTCTGTCCTAGCACACACCCAAAAGAATTGTCAAGCACCGTTAGATATAAGATCAAAGGTCTTCCCGGCTCTAGAGGAACTAGTACTGGAGGATTTGCTAAATATTCCTTGATTTTTTTGAAGGCTTCCTGACATTCATCGGTCCATTTCACTGCTGCATCTTTCTTCAGCAACTTGAAGATCGGCTCACATGTTGATGTCAACTGAGCGATGAACCGGCTTATATAATTCAACCTTCCTAACAAGCTCATTACTTCCTTCTTGTTATTCGGCGGAGGTAGACTCTGGATGGATTTGATCTTTGATGGATCTAGTTCAATACACCGCCGACTCACTTTGAATCCCAACAGCTTCCCTGAAGGCACTCCGAATGCGCATTTTGCAGGATTGAGTTTAAGATTGTACCTACGGAGTCTTTGGAAAAACTTCTTCTAATCTCTCACATGATCATATTGCTTCTTGGACTTTATGATGACGTCGTCCATATACACTTCGATTTCTCGATGCATCATGTCATGAAACATTGTGGTCATTGCCCTCATGTAAGTAGCTCCGGCATTCTTTAACCCAAACGGCATCACTCTATAGCAATATGTTCCCCAAGGCGTAATGAAAGCAGTTTTCTCTGCATCTTCTTCGTCCATCAAGATATGATGATAACCCGCATAGCAATCTACAAATGAACCGATCTCATGCTTGGCGCAATTGTCGATCAATATGTGGATGTTTGGCAATGGGAAATCATCCTTTGGACTGGCTTTGTTGAGGTCTCTGTAGTCCACACACACTCTGGTTTTCCCATCTTTCTTCGGGACCGGCACAACATTTGCCAACCAGGTGGGGTACTTGGTAACTCTTATGACCTTTGCCTCAAACTGCTTATTCACCTCTTCTTTTATCTTCACACTAATGTCCGTTTTGAACTTTCGCAACTTTTGCTTCACTGGCCGGCATTCAGGATAAATAGGCAACTTGTGTACCACCAGATCAGTACTAAGTCCGGGCACGTCATCATAGGACCAAGCAAAGATGTCCTTGAATTCATGCAGCAACTTTATTAACTCTTCCCCGAGGGAGGTTTCTAAATGTACACTAATTTTCGTCTTCCGGACATTATCTTCGCTTCCCAAATTGATAGATTCTATCTCACTCAAGTTCGATTTGGGTTTTTCCTCATATTGATTCAGGTCCTTACTTATTTCATCCATGGTTTCCTCATCCTCATATTCTATCTCACTGTCATTCTCAATTTCTTGTATAATAATTCGATTGTCAGAACTGGGCCAGGAATTCTTCATGCATGACATATCATCAGAATTAGCACATATGGACATGTACAAAAGAAAAAATAAAAATAAGGCAATAATGAAGAAAGAAGAAAAACTGCATTTCATTGACATTTCAAAGATGAACAAAGTTTTTGGGTACATTTTGATTTCCATGGGGGGGTAGGGGACTACAGAAAGTAAAATTGCTTTTTGGGGAAATGATGATGAATTTCAGAAGCTAACTACCAAGACTCCTTCCTGATTGGGAAAGGAGTGACTTCCTAGTTGTTGAGCGCAACACCACATCCCACGAACTGAACGTCTATCTTGCTAGTACCCTCTCCCATTTCTACCATGTTCACGTCCCCAAATAACATTTCTAACCTCATCAAGAGCTCCTCATCAGGTCTGGTCTCAGCATACCTAGACGCAGTAGATGTCAGATGTCATTTCGTACCAGGCTTGGCAAAGGTGTTGGACAGTTTTGGGATGAGTTTAGGAAGGGTCCAGTTTTTCTTTTTTGGTTCTTTGAGCTTTTTGGATGTCGGCGTGGGTGGGTTTGAATCCCAAGCCAAAGGTGTCTTTGTTCACTGGCAGATGGACTGGTTGGGTTATTCCTTGCAAGGCTATTCCTAGCCCTTTCCCTGGTGTAAATCCATTTTTAAGCATCTCCTTGGCTACCATCACAGCGGCAGGTGCCACTGTAGGAATTGGCAATTTCTCACCTTCAGCAATCTTGTTCACTACTATAGTATCTGTCACCTGGTACACCCAGGGACCTTTGTCTCCATCAACATCTTCGAATGGCATTATGGCGTTGCAAGTGTCTCCCTCTGCATGCATTGTTTTTTCTTGCTGCTCCCATTCAAACTTGACCATTTGGTGCAAGGACGATGGCACGTCTTTAGCTGCGTGGATCCATGGTCGACCCAACAATAGATTGTAGGACATAGCAATGTCTAACACCTGAAACTCCATCGTAAAGTCTACTGGCCCAATGGTGATCTCCAAGATGATATCCCCCAAAGTGTTCTTACTTCCTCCGTCAAACCCTCTCACATTCACACTGTTCCTCCGGATTCTATCAGGATTTATATTCAGCTTTCCAAGAGTCGAAAGCGGGCAAATGTTTGCACTTGAGCCATTATCTATCAACACCCGAGTGACCACTGACTCCTCGCTTTTCACAGTAAGGTAGAGCGCCTTGTTATGTTCAGTCCCCTCAATGGGCAATTCACTGTCTGAGAACGTAATCTTGTTGGACTCAAAGATCTTGTTGGTAATCTTCTTGATATGACAGACCGAGATCTTTTTAGGGGCATGCGTCTCATTCAATATCTTCATCAACGCTTTTGTGTGTTCCTCCGAATGGATCAACAATGAGAGCAAAGAGATTTGTGTGGGTGTCTTCCTCAACTATTCTACTATTGAGTAGTCTTGAGATTTTATCTTCTTGAGGAATTCTTCTACTTCTTCTTCGGACACAGGCTTATTCATATGACTCTCTTTCACCACCTTCATTTTCCTTAACTCTTCCGGGCAAAACACCTCCCGGAACGAGTTAGACCGTACGTCTCGTTGATCTCTCCAGTCACTTCTTTTCCATTGTACACTACTGCCACCTTGTTATAGTTCCAAGGTACAGTCTTGGTATCTACCACCGGCATCTGTACCACTGGCCTTATAATTACCGCTTCCATGCTTGCACCTTTCACCGTCAATACTGGTTTCACACCTGGCACTACAACTTTCAAAGTCTCCACCGCTGGTTGCTTTTTCACTGGTTCTTCTACTTTGCTGCTGGCCTTTATCATCATGACTTCCTGCTGCTCTCCTCTTGTGCCAACTCTATCATATGTGCCTCATGATGAGTTGGCAGTGGGTTTTGAGTAATGTTCGGAGCCTGTGGAGCATGTACCTCAATCCTCCGGCTATCAATGAGCTCTTGAATAGCGTTCTTCAAATGCCAACATTTCTCAGTGTCATGTCCCGGTGCTCTAGAGCAATACTCACACCTGACCGACTGATCGATATTCTTTGGAGGTGGGTTCGGAAGCTTTGACTCGATCGGGCTCAACATCCCCAATTCCTTCAATCGATGATAGAGGCTAGTATAGGATTCCCCCAGCGGGGTGAATGTTTTCTTCGCCTGGTTTCTATTCCTCATCTCCGGGTCGGGCCTGAAGTTGGGTTTGTTCGGGTTTCTATAAGTTCTAGAAGAGGGATAGGTATTTTGTGTGTGATAAACATTCTGCGGGGCCTGGGCTCGCCATACCTGTGGTGGTGGTAGATAAGTTTGGGCTTGAGGATTATAGTAGTGTGTGGTAGTAGGTAGGTAGTATGGTGGAGGTGGGTTATATGATGTTGGTGGGTTGTATGCTGTTGGTGGGTACGGCTGATATGGTCGTGGTGGGTGATGGTATTGGCTACGATTCTAGGGTTTGCTCTCCACAACCGATAACTCTTCTTTCTTTTTCTTCCCAATGGTTCCTCCACTCCCTATATGGATGGCCTGATTAGTGGCCTTGATCACTGAAAAACTCATAATCTTGTTAGTTTTCAATCCTTCTTCCACAAAACTTCCCATTTTTACGACTTCATTAATATTCTTTCCAATGGCTGACACTAGATGTCCATAGTAGGTAGGCTCCAAGGCCTGCAAGAAACAGTCTACCATTTTACTTTCTTTCATCAGTGGATCCACCCTCGCCGCATGTTCTCTCCACCTAAAACCGTACTCTCGAAAGCTTTCACCAGGTTTCTTTTCCATCTTAGTGTGTGACAACCTATCTGGTATGATTTACAAATTATATTGAAAATGGTTCGCGAATGCTTGTGCGAGATCATCCCAGATGAACCATCTGGTGTAATCTTGGTGCGTGTACCATTCCAATGCAGAACCACTCAAAATTTGGCTAAAGTACGCCATCAGAAGCTCATCTCTTCCCCCTGCGCCCTGCATCTTGCTGCAATATCCTCTAAGATGGGCCACCGGATCTTCGTGTCCACTGTACATGTCAAACATTGACAACTTGAATCCGACAGGAAGTTGCACTTTCGGAAACAAACATAGGTCTTTGTACGCCACACTTACTTGTCCCCCTAGCCCTTGTATGTTACGAAAGGACTGCTCCAAACTCCTCATCATTCTGGCCATCTCCTCCTGTTCTAAGTTCCTGACCGGTTTTTCTTTGATTTCCTCCATCAACAGGGTGTGAGACTCATGCTGCCGAAAGGTTGGTTCAGGTGGGTAGTAGTCGGTGTCTTGTACGTGGAACAACGGCTCACTGGATGACTTATGCAAGGCGGCAGGTGGAGGTGCTACATATACCGGGGCAACTTGAGGTGGTTGGGGTGGCACTTGTTTTGACAGTGGTGGTGGCACTTGAGAGGTAGAGGCATAGTAGTGGTGATAGTCTAGATATGTAGAGGACGAGTTCATAGTGGGTGGCTCAGGGTTGGGATTGGCTGGATGGATGTATGCGGGGTTAGCGGGATAAGTAGGTAAGGGTTGACCCCTCGACCAAGCCTGGTACATCTCAGCCATCTGCTGTTTATGCTTGTACATTTCTTCTTTCATTCCCATCACGTCCACAACTTCCTCCTTTTGGACGGGGTCCATGACTGTTGGTTCAATTTCTTGAGATACGACCTTTGTCATTGTCTTAGATCTTGTGTTGTAGGGATGAGTAGCCAGAATGGTTGCCAGCTAGGATCTGAATCTCATAAACAGCAACACCCGTTAGTGGTTAGCACATAAAGAGATAAGATGCAACGATTTGGAATAATCACATTTTTCCTTCGATCGTCATGCATCATCCCGACCTTCATTTTATTTTGAACCAATCTCATCATTCTCTTTTTTTTCTCTCTTTTTCATCTTTTTTTTTCTCTCTTTTTCTTTTCTTTCTTCTTTTTCTTTCTTTTTTTTTTCTTTTCTTCATTTTTTTCTTTTTTTTCTTTTTCCTCTCTCTCTTTTCTTCTTTATTTTCTTTATTGATTCGCGTTCCTATTAATTTGCCTATCATAAATAAAGAATTGACATAAAGCAAAAGGAATGACAACAACTCTTGATTTCTCATTGATAGTTCAAAACATTAGTTTACAAGATGATTTTGTGCTACTAATGCAAAGAAATATGAATACAAAATGCATGCCCTATGAGTACATTAATTCTCCTAGTGCCCGCGAGACATCGTTCTGTCTTGCCGCGGGCCTATATGCTAATCCCTTCTGGAGCCTACTAGGTCGGACATGACTTGTTGCACAAAGAACTTCACAGCTGACACAAATGTTTCCCGAGACATTTCTTCACATAGCTGGCTCTTCCGGGTGATTTACTGAGCAATATGAACGATTTTCTCTCGAATAACCCCTTTCTCTTGAAGCAATCAGCTGATCTGTTCGGTGCTATCATCTAAAGTGCGTTGGTTCTCCTTTTGTATTTGTTGTAGCTCAAACTCTAGCCGAGCCATAGTCGTGTAACAATGTTCTCTTTCTTCTTCAAGATCTTTGATGATCTTGTTACTTTTGACAGTGGTTGTAACAATCTTCTTTCTCAGTCGAGCTGCCTCAAATTCATGCTTATCCTGTAGCTGCTGAACCAACTTGGCTCTTTTCTCGGCATCTTTGGCTAGTTGCTTCCGAGCCCTGACTAACTCCTTTTCTGCTTTGTCTAAGTCGAAACTGTAGTGATTCACCTTGCGCCGAAGAGTTTCAATCAATTTCTCGTCTCGGGTAGGGGAACAGGGGTCTCGGATGCAATTTTCATTTTAGCAACCCGAGCCTTCAGAATTTCATTTTCTTTCTTCAGCTGCTTTTTCTCTCCTTCGTCGGATGCTGCCTGCAAACCGCTCTCAAACTGGAGATCTCTCAACTATTTTTCGAGCAAGCTAATCTTGGCCTTATATTCACTTTCCTTGGCCGCCCAATTCCTGTTTTTCTCAGATTGCTCCACCAGATCTTGCAAGTGAGGTCTTTTTGAAGGCCTGTCATGCTCAATACCCCGTCGATACCATGGGGAATACCCTGACGACACTTCACCTCGAGCTCTGTTCTGCACACAAGTATCTACATTCAAGTTCTGACATTCATTCCAAATATGACGGACCTTTGCTTCCGGGAATTGCCCATCCAGAGTGATCTCTATCACTTGCGAACGAGGTCTCTATCCTTCGGTATAACTTGACATCTACCAAGCTGTCGTAGTGCCCTGTACGGGGCATAAGGCTGGATAATTTTTAAACCCATGATCAAAAAGTGTGACCCTTCTGTCGGCATATAAATCACTTCGTCGAGAGGCAACCAATCATATGTCCAATCAATCTGGCCGTTGGTCAATGATCGTAGATGCGAAATCCAATCCTTTACTCCTTCTGGCAACTTAACTTCTTTTGTTCTCTTGTAAAATTCTTCAAGGCACGTTCTTTCAGTTGGCCTGTAGCTCGAGAACGAAGGATGATGGCATAGATGTTCTATCATCCGGATTTGCAAGATCAAGTTACATCTCTTAAAGAAGTTGGCCCCTACTTTGCATGTAGTCAAGGCACGGTAGATGTCTGGTAAAATCATTGGAGCCATAGTACAATTATCTTGTACCACCAAAGTGCTTGCTACCCCGGCAACCTTTATATTGATGTGCCCATCTTTTCTTGGAAATATGATAACCCCAAGAAAATCCCACTAAGAAAGCGAACCGTCGATGCTCCTCCCATTTTGCTCGGTTGGACTTGCTATAAAGCTTGTTCGTGGAGTCGTTGAAACCCCCGACATGTCCATATCTGCTATAAATGAAGTTCAAGGAGAAAAATCCATTGGCTAAATCCTCGTTGTGGACATTCCTAGCAATTTTCAAAGAATCCAAGAAGCAGTGCACCGTTACTGCTCTCGGGGCCACCGGGTATTTTTCTTTCAAGGGGACCTCGTTCTTCCCTATGTAGAAAGCGATTTCCTCCAGAGTAGGAGTGAGTTCAAAGTCCGGAAGATGTAGTACATTGTGTGCATGATCCCAATATGTGACTAATGCTCTGATTATGTCGCCTTGGGGAATTATGTCCAATAATCCCGTGAGATCCTTTAAGTAGCCTTTGATCCAGTTTTGACCCTTTATTCCCATGTCGTTCCATCATAGTCTTAGCTCCAAAGGGATTTTATTCATTAAGGCGAAAGGTTCATTCTGTATTGTGCTCATCCTACACATTCATTAAGGCGATTTTATTTAGAAAAGAGAAAAATCTTTTTCAATGCAAATTTTTCATTTTGAAAGAAACATGACTCTCGAAGTGGCCATTTTTGCCAAAACAGCATTCCAGCGTCCTTTCGGAACATTCGGCCGTTCCCAAAAATAGCGATCACTCCGATTATTTGAAAAGAAAATATTTTTGGTCTTTTCTAAAAAGGTGGTTAGACCCGTTCAAAGGTTGCCTACGTATCCCGCCTAAAGGAGAGAATCAAACCTGCGTAGTTCGGTCAAATTATTTTATGACCAATTATTTCAACATCAAAGCCATTTTTTTTTTCAAATTTTCAGATTTTCCAAATTCACTTTTTCACTAGTTCTCATTCCTCTTTTTTTTTATTGAACACTTTTTCTCCTCAGGAATTTTGCCGGTCCGCATAACGATCAAGGACAACAATATTGCAACACATAATATGCTCGGTCTTACTAGGTCACCTGTCCTAGATAGACCCAACCCCTGTGTTGAGTCACCTAAGTCAGATATGATGCAAATAATCGTCCTAGACCTATGTCCAACATCTTAAAGTTTCATAAAGTGCTAGACCGTGTACCCGAGCGGACAACTCGAATCGAGGAGGGGGCTACGTACCGGTGACTCGCGGAGTCAATCGGCTTTGTAACTTATCCGGCCTCTATTTTCTTAATTTTTGGGTGACTTAACAGAAAGGGGAGTCTCAACCAGTAAGCACATCCCCGGGGGTGAAGAAGAGAAGGGTTTTCGGTACAGTTTTATATACAATCCACGTAGTATCAAAGCGGTAAAACACATAGCATGTTGTTCAAAACGTATAACAAAGTCAAATAATATCAATGACGACGATTCTAAGGAGCTCGAGTTCTTAAACCCTGAAACCGAAGTTCTGGGTTGGATTCCCCAGCAGAGTCGCCAGAGCTGTCACACCTCCCTTTTTACTACCCCACATGCACACCTGAAAAGAGGCTTTTGTACCGATCCATTTGGAAAGATACGTAGGGTATACCTCAATGTTCAAATACCCGAGACGGATATAACAACAAAGAGGAAGGAGTTTTTCCACATAAAGGACAATTGGTTCGGGATTTTTATTAAATTATCAGAGTCGCCACTTAGGAAAATAATGGTGTCCCAAGTCACCGATTAATCCCGAATCCGAGGAAGTTGACTCTGTTATACAGTCCGCGAAACAAAGACCCGGATAAGGAACTTTGTTAAACCGGGAGAAGCTGTTAGGCATTCCCGAATTCCGTGGTTTTTGCACGGTCGCTCAATCATCGTTCTCGAATTTTATTTGACTTGTTATAGATTTTAACAATACATATGTTCTTTTACTTTTAATATTTTAAAGAATCGCGAAAACGCACCTCGAGTCACACTGCAACCAGTACGCCTGTGACCTTTAGTACATCTAGGCTTTGCCGGTATTTTGGATTTGAGTCGCACCAAGTGCACACTCGTTCATAAGGAAGGTGTATTAAATCGTGCCTAATAGAGTCTATCGGCTTTTAATTCTTTTGGGAGAGGCTATGAAGTTTACTAGTAGCCTTCCCGATTCTATCTATTCATTAATTCATTACTAATGGGGCCCCACTAATGGGTGTCATGTGAGGCTCGTCCCACTTTAATTTTAAAAGGTCCAATCTTAATGTATACATGCTATGTTATCTATATTGGTTTTTCCTTAGTCATATTTCAACTTCTCATTTCAGACTTGGGCCCAGGCCATTGTCATTGCCTTTATTGGGCCTCGGCCTCTGCATTCATACATAAGCAAGCGCTGGACCTGCCCAGATCTTAAAGACCCATGCTATCTTCAGGCTTCTGCTTGACAGCCCAATTAGCCTTGCATCATGGTTCAGGCCCACGTTATATATTAGGCCCAAACTGAATCGAAACAATGGTAATAAGAATAGAAATAAGGAACTTAAAACAGAACAAACATGTAGCATTAAGAATTGCATTTTTTTTATTCATCAAAAAGAGAAAATCATGATACAAATTGTCAATGTTAACTCCGAATCAACTATCTACTGTACATGAGAATTAAAAAGACTGTTTCTGCTTTCGATTTCTAACAACGAATTTACACTATCGATTGAATTACTTACTAGTTGAGATTAAGAGGTTACTTAACTATATATATATATATATATATATATATATATGTGTGTCTGTGTGTGTGTGTGTGTGTGTGTGTGTGTGTGTGTGAGAAAAGGCATAAAGATTATCTAAGGATAAGATGAGTATTTACAACTACACTGTTATACTACCGATTTAATAGAAATTAAGCCTATTCAACATTCTCAAAGCCAATCCTATTCTAATTGTTACTTCAGCTAATTGTTTCCCTTTTTAATTACTCAAATTTGGACTTTCGATCCTTAAAACTAACTAACTACACGAGCAGGATTTAAACAGTCCAATTGCTTAATTATGGTTCTCTGAGTATCTACATATTAGTGATTCAAAGACTTACGTATAACTAAACTACTGATTTTTTCTACGACTTAGCTCATTACAATGTTATTAACACAATTATGGATGAATCATGGCTTGATCTAACGTTTTTCTTCTTCGAAGCTTATCTATATTTAAGTGCAGATTCACAACATATGATTGACTATGGGATTATGACTTATGATGCTACTGTGAATGAACAATTAACGATTTGAAACTGTGATTAGCTAACTTATATTATAAAGTTTTACCTATTTAAACTAGGTGATATACTATCTGCACTACTCTACCACTATTAAGCTATCTATTACACTGTTTTTGTCGTTGTTTTTCTACTATTACATACTATACTACAATTAAAACTATAGATCTACACTAATACTAAACAACTAATGAAAATATTAAACTACAAAATACATAATAACGTATGAATCAAACTGGAACTTTATTTTTATTCAGCAATTCATCATTACAGCTTCATTCGAACAGAAGTGTACCTGAATCAGCAAATAGAAACCAATGAGTTCTAGGGGATTAAGCAAGTAATCAGCAACAGACTCAAGCAACAATGCAACAGTGTGAGATTGAATATCGACGAGCAGAAAACCACAACAACAATGAATATGAAATCCCAAAAAAGAGATCGAGCAGAAAATCCACACACAAACAAGCTTAACCAGTGATTACTACTTCAAATGCGGGAAAAACTACTTGCTATTCAATATATTTTTACTTTGATTTATCTATCGAAAAAAACCAGCACCTATTTCACTCTTTTGGGGGTATTTATAGGTGTAGGAATGACAGATTTCTTGGGGAGAAAGAATGGAAGTAAATTCCACTTCTCTCCCTTTAAAAATCACTAAATCTACACTTAGACCCCATTTTCAGTTAAAAGATCCCTTCCAGCATGTGCTGGAAGGTTCTTTTTTATTCCATTTCTAGGATTTTACCAACGTATCCTTCTTGGTTAGGGATTTTTACTGATTTTCCTTTTTAGGGAGACCATTATACCCTTAAATCTCTGCAAAATTGTAGAAATCAGGGGTACAAATGACTCCCATGTCCCTATGTGTTCTTTGTAATTCACTATTTTACCAATTTGGGTTCCTTTGATGCCCTTAATGACATTGCTGATTTACCCGACCTACCTAGGTCAGGTTTTCAGCATTTTTGGATTTATTTAACTAATGGCCAGTCCTTGCATTGGTATTTAAGGACTGGCCAGTTCTACTTTAAGGAACTATTTCAATTTTAACCTTTTTTGTTTCATTTTCAGTTAATTAAGACCTTTTATTTCATTTTTAAACTAATTATAGGACTAGCCTGCTTTATTGTTGTACTTAGCCTATTTAAAATTTATCCAGTCTCAAGTTGAGACTTGGCTTGGGTATTTGGAACCCATTTGCTGAACATAGGCTGGGCCAAAGCCTTTGCAGACTTAGCCACCTGTGATTCAGGGCTCAAATGAGCCTTGGTAAGTCTGAACTTGCAGACTTAACTAATCTTTTACACAACTGACCTATTTAACTGAACACAGGCTGGGCTAAGGCCTTTGCAGACCTAGCCACCTGTGATTCAGGGCTCAAATGAGCCTTAGTAAGTCTGAACTTGCAGACTTGCACCACTTGTTACACAATTAGCCCTTTTAAGGTGGGCCAGTGTGCTGGACCTTGTAGAGTTGGTCAATTTGCAAAATTGATCACTCTTTGGTCACTTATTTATCTTATAATCTATTGTTATTTGATTTTCAGTTTTAACCTATTTCAAAACTAGCCATTTTATGAAATTTAGCACTAACAGCTATAACCAATTACCCTAAGGTTAATGAGTATTAATCACATACGCACACTAACAAGAACTATTGCAAACTCAGTCATTTCAACATGCAATTGCACACATAGCCACATGAGACCAAACATTGTGCATCAATCAATTAAAACTCAAAATGGGAAATTTGATAATGTTGAATCTTAATCAATCAATTCACATAACCCAATTTCATGTGGCAAAGTGTCAATTAATATTAGTTAGACTTAATTACAACCAATTCATGTCAGATGATACATTGAAAACCCCCTAAAACCTTTAAAGTTCATGAGCATAGACATACATAGAAGCTAAATTCTCACAAACAATCAACAAGAAATGAAACATGGCTTAATCAGACATAAGAATCAAAGGATCTATAAGAATGATATCAATTAGACCCACTAGATCAGCCCAATTTTAATACAGAATATGACAGACAAGATGAAGGTGAAGAATAGAAGAACATGGAGAAATAATGAAGAAAAATCCTAAATCTATCATGCCCAATGATAGGAGAGAAAACATAGTCACTAAAATGCAGGTGAAAGACCATAAAGGATGTTATTATAGTGAAAACCATTGAGTGGACATGAGAATCAAAGTGCTAAACCTAGAATCAAACTAAATCATGTAGAGAAGAGAAAACAGTGAAAACATGGAGAGCTAATGGAAGAAACCCTAATTGGGAGTTAAACAATTAAGCTAGACATGAAGGAAAACAGAAGAGATATCTAATTTAAACAGATGAGATGTTGAAGACCAACAAATAAGAAAACTCCAGATATTACAAAGGGTGAAGAAGGAAACAGGGAAGAATAGTCGAGATATTACAAAACTTAACAAAACAATTTAATATAAAGATGAAAAAGAATATGAGAATAAACTAGTATTAGAACTAATCATGCAGAACAACAGAAGAGAAGACAGTTAAACCATAAAAAGCTAACATATCAAGAACCACAACACACAAAATATGAAGGGTGAATCAAGATAGATCTTTTAACTTAGAGAAACTAAACATGATCGAAACAAATAAAACAGAAGAAAGACATAAAAAATGAACAAGTTTAAAATCCCTAATACTAACAGAAGAAGCACAAGACATCAAGATCTTACAAATAGAAAAATAGACATAAACATCAAGACAAAAGATATGAAACAAGAGAAAACGTGAACATGAACAGACAGGAGAAACAAATAAATCACAGAAGAGGGTAAGGGTACTTAGCTTGCAGGGCCGGTCCCCTGAGCTTCCCCTTTTTCACTCTTCTCACTCTCTTTTTTTTCCAGTTTTTATCAGACATTTTTCTTTATCTATTTTTTTCTTTATTTCTTTCTGGTTTCTTTTGGACTTCAAGATGAAATCTTTTTGAGGTTTTTCGGTTTGGAGGGGGTAATTTGGAAGGGTAAAGGTAAGATCTTGAAGAGGGCTTTGAGTTTGAGTCGCCGGAGTTAGGGTTCCGACGACTGCTTTTTGGATATTCGACGGGATCAAGGCAGATTCACAGGAAACTAAGGTTGTAGGGGGTTAGATCGGGCCATGGTGGTTCTTTTGGTGTTGGTTTGGAGAGGAGTCTCATAGTTTGTGGTCACCGGAGGTAGATTCCGGTGACCGGACAATCAAGAACATGGGGTATTTTAGGGTTTTTGGGTGGTCTGAGGTGAAGAAGACAAGAGGAGAAGAGGGGAGGTAAAGGGGGTGGTCAGAGACCACCGTGGAGGGTGGTGGCCTCCATGGCCGGTAGGGTTTCAGAAGGGGAGGTGAGGAAGAAGATGAAGGAGAAGAGAGGGTATTTTGGCCGGCTAGGGTTTGGGTGGATTGCAAATTGCCGGTCTCAACCAGACCAATGCCTTTTATAGTCGAGGGAGCTAAGGTGATCTGGACCGTTGATTTGATGAAGATCAACGGCCATCAATAGCATTACTAAAGCGGCGTCGTTCTATTACAAATGAAGCCCAAGCTTTCAACCGTCAGATTAGTTTACACGATCGGCTTAGATTTGATCTTGCATTTCAATTAATTGATTAAATCCGTCAATTATCTCAGCCGTTGGATTCATGCAATTGTGTGGCTGAGATCACTCGTTACTTAATGAGCTGGACCGGCTCTTGGCCTAATGGTATTGGGCCATCAATTCAAGCACCTATTTGGCCCAATTCTTATTACACTATGTATTTTTTGTATTTTTCTAGTATTTTAATTATTTTTTATGTATTTTCTTATTGTAATTTATTTCCTATTTTTATACTCTTTTCTAATTACTCAAACTCTTTTAATTTTCCTATTTTTTCCAATGTTTCTGCTATTTTTGCTATTTTTTACCATATTCCGCTAATTAAACTATTTTTTTGTTAATTTCCCTTTTAATTACTTAAATCAAACAAATGAAAATATTTAACCTATTTTTTAAAATTTTTTCCTAATTTCCAATTATTCAAACACACAAAGTGTAGCTAATTTCAAATAAGGCATGCAATTACACTCAAAAAATATTATTTTATTTTAATTTTGGAATTTGTTTGCCTAGTGCAAAAATCATGTGCTCACATTGACCACGTGGGCTTAGGGAATTTTGGAAAATTTTGACTAAAACTTTGGGAAATCCATTTTCATGCATTTAAATTAATCGCATTAGCAATTGTTCATACATTCAAGCAATTTATGATTAGGTTCGACTGAATTGGGGGTGGAACCGCGAGGTAAATCTATAGTTGAGGAGTAAGTGGATTTCTAGGCTTTGAGGTAAGTGTTTGGTCTAACCCTAGCTTGATGGAATATGAGTTGAGTCTTGTTTCTAATTGCTATGTGATCGAGTATGATATATAGGCATGGTGACGAGTATCTATACATTGGTGTCTAGCATAATCGTGAGTCCTTATAATGTGATTATCATGACTTGGTTGTGAACTCCGTGTTTATTGGAGGATTTCTAAATATTATGAATAACATGTGAACAGAAAAATGATTAATTGATTCTTGGGAGAATTGGCTCGAATTGTGATACGAATATTGAAGGTATACAAATTGACTTGATTAATTGGAGCATTGGCTCAAAATAGACGAGTGAATTATGAGATAAGGAAAAATTAGAAAACGTTGTTAATTATTCCCTTGCCAGGACGTTTGGTTGAACTTGTTGGATTCTCTCTCTTGCCGGGATGTTTTTCAAATATTTGCTTATTGTTATGTCTCTTTATTATGAATGTTATTTGGGAAATCAATATATTAAATGATATTGAGGAGTGGGTTGCATGCCGCAACAATGATATTGAGGATCGGGTTGCATGCCGCAACAATAATATGTGAGGACTGGGTTGCGCGCCGCAACAACAATTCATGATAAATAATATGGGTCGGGTTGCAAGCCGCAACAATGATAATTGTGGAGTGGGTTGCGCACCGCAACAGTTGATGATATTATGTGAGGATAACGAGTATTGGTACTTTGTTTTTCTGTGAGTATGACTGCTTTATCCTGTTACTCTGGATTAATGTAATATTGTAATCCCCATAGCATATTTCCCCTCCCATGTTGTTAGTTGTTTGGTATTTCATTCTGTTGTATATTATAACTGCACAGGTTTATGTGGTGTCTAGGCTAGCCTCATCACCACTTCGCCGGGGTTAGGCTAGACACTTACTAGCACATGGGGTCGGTTGTAATAATACTATACTACTATGCATTTTATTACAGGTCCAGGTTTTGAGCAGCAGTAGTATTTCGGGAGCGGGTTTTCATATTCCACAAGACTGAGGTAGCCTTGCAGGCGTCCGCATGCCCGACATCTCTTCTTTATATTTTTCTTTATTGACTGTTGCATCATTGTTTCGAGACAGACAACTGTTATATTTCTTTTATACCATTGTATTTAGTTTATTCATAGAAGTTCGTGAGTAATGTGACACCAAATCTTTGGTTTATTGACGATTTTGCGTGTTGATTTGTTTTTATAAATCAGACTTCCGCTATTATTATTATTGGACTTCATGTTCTATACTGATACTATAAACTTTTAAGATGATTGTTTAAAGATTAAAAGGTAAATAAGTTGGATTTCCTAGCTACCATGATTAGGCACCATCACAATCCCGATGGTGGAAAATCTGGGTCGTGACAAGTTGGTATCACAGCACTAGGTTACATAGGTCTTACAACTCACAAACAAACTTAGTAGAGTTTGAGTGGTAGGTACGGAGACGTCAGTACTTGTTCCCTAGATTCTATTTAGTTAGGAAAATCTCTCATTTGTTCTTTCTTGACGTGCGATTTGGTTTCTCAAATGCTGATTGAATTTCTACTCTGTTCTTTCGCAGATGGCAAGAACATACGCTTCCTCATCCTCCAATCAACAGTCCGAGCCCCAGGTAGCTCCCGCTAAAGGCAGAGGACATGGCCATGCTAGGGGCTGAGGTAGGGGCAGGGCCTAACCACCAGCAACAACACTAGTGGAAGACCCTCAGGTTGGCCTTGACGAGGAGGTTCCGGCCCCAACCCAGACTGTTCCTTAGGGCCCAACTCAGGTCCTAAAGGGGTTAATTTCAACCCCAGTCCTTCAGGATGCCATGGTCCAGTTGGTTGGCCTCATGGAGAGTGTCACTGGAGCAGGATTGCTTCTGTGACGACCCAAAGGGTCATCACTTATTTAATTAATCATTTCGAGCTTCCGAGGCCTTGAAAACCTCATTCTATGTTGCCTCGATTTACGTGCACAATCCGAGCATGTAGCCGGAAAGATTTTGTGATAGAAAATATGAATTCTATGAGAAATTTGGATAAAAATGATATTAATATTGAAATGGTTGACTTCGGTCAACATTTTTGGTAAACGGATCCGGATCCGAGATTGGATGGTCCCGAGAGGTCCGTAGGAAAATATGGGACTTGGACATGTGTCCGGAGTCGAATTCCTGAGGCCTAGAGCCCAAGTTATGAATTTTTATGTGAAATTGTTTTTGATGTAATTATTAAAGGAAATAAATTAATTGACCTTGGTATCGGGCTCGTATTTTGGTTCCGACGGCCGGTACAAGTCTTAAATATTATATATGTGATTTCTGTAAAGTTTGGTGACATTTGGATGTCGTTTGAGATGTTTTGGACCTTGAGTCCCAAGTTTGAAAGTTTTGAAAACTAAAGGTATGAAAATCATGCATTTGAGGCTTGATTAGATTAAAACGAAGTGATATTGGCGATATGATCGCACGAACAAGTTCATAATGTGTTTTTGAGGTTATGTACATGTTTGGTTTGGAGCCCGGGGGCTCGGGTAAAGATTTGATAGGCCGTTGGATGAAATTCTGAATTTTTGAACTGCTGGTTTTTCACCCAGCTGTTGGCTTCGCAATTGCGAAGTATTTCTCGCAATTGCGAAGGGGACAGGCTCGCAAATGCGAACATTCATCGCAAATGCGAAGCCCCCTTTGGCCCAGCCTTGTTCGCAAATGCGAACAATTGTTCGCATTTGCGAAGGTCCCCAGTGCTGCCTATGTTCGCAAATGCGAACAAAAGTTCGCAAATGCGAACATTCCCCATATTGCCTTGAGTCGCAAATGCGAACCATTGTTCGCAAATGCGAACACTGCCTTATACAGCATGTGTTCGCAAATGCGAACATTTGTTCGCAAATGCAAACTGCCAGTGTTCGCAAATGCGAACAAATGTTCGTAAATGCGAACTTCCCACCCTTAGCTTAATTTTCAAACTCCAGAAATTGGTCGGGGTTCGCAATTGCGAACCCATGTTCGCAAATGCGAACACAGAGACCTGAAAAACACGAATTTCAGTCATTTCTTCATATTTTACAAAACCAAAACACCCATTTGCGATTCTTCAAGGATTTCTTCTTCATCAAAACGATTGTAAGTCACTTTTTACTTAATTCTTTCAATTCCTAACATCATTTAACATGTTTTTCATAAGAAATTAAAGATTTTCATGGTAGAATTCTTGTTTTTGTTAGAAAATAGGGTTTTTAATAAATTGGGGAATTGGACCTCAAATTGAGGTCCGATTTTGAAACAAATCATATACATGAACTCGTGGGGGGATGGGTAACCGGATTTTGGTCCTAACCCCGAATTCCGACCATGTGGGCGCGGGGTTGAAATTCACTATTCATGGCAGAATGTCGTAAAAGTGGTATTTGGTATTAAGAATTAGTTTGTTGAGTAGAATTGATGATATTAAATCAATTGTGTATAGATACGGTTGGATTGGAGCCAAATTGAAAGAAAAGACATTTCCATGGATTGAATTGTTCATAAGCATTCGAGGTAAGTGTTTGTTCTATCCTAGCTTGAGGGAATAGGATTACGTGTTATGTGTTATGTGATCGAGTGCGGTGTATGGGCTGTGGTGACGAGCATCCATACACTGGCGTCTAGTATGACCGTGAGTCATTGGAAAATAATTATTTTGAGATATATTATAGATGAATTGTTATTGTTCTCCCTTATTGGGACTTGTTGTGAAGATAAATATTGATTGCCCTTGATGGGACGGTTTATGAATTGTTGTTTCTTTCTTTGCCCTTAACTGTGATTGTTATTTGGGTGAGGAAGAGTGATAATGCACGAATGGTGATGCCGTGCCATGTTTTATTTATTTATGCACGAAGGTTAATGCCGTGCCATGTTTATTTATTGATTATGCACGAAGGATCATGCCGTGCCCTGTTATTGAACCATGTACGAAGGATCATGCCGTACTATGGATGTGAGGATGAGAGTAAAAGCACGAAGGGTGATGCCGTGTACTTTATTTGTTTATTTGGCGAGGATGAGAGTAAAAGCACGAAGGGTGATGCCGTGTACTTTATTTGTTTATTTGGTGAGGATGAGAGTAAAAGCACGAAGGGTGATGCCGTGCAACCTGCTTGCTATTTCTTGAAGTGATATTACTTGTGTTTACATTATACTTTGTTTTTCCTTGTGAATTTATTAACTGTGATTAATTGTTGAATTCTTAGAGATATTCTTTATTGTGTTAATACTTGGTTATTTCTTGTTAATTTGGTGGTACACATATATATATATATATATTGAATTGCACAGGTTTATGTGAGTGTCTGGTCCTAGGCTTGTCACTACTTCGCCGGGATAGGCTGGGCACTTACCAGCACATGGGGTCGGTTGTGCTGATGCTACACTTCTGTGCGTTTTTGCACAGGTCCAGGTTACGATCAGGAGCAGCAGCAGCAGTGAATAGATTGCGTGGGAGTTGATCATATTTGAGACCGAGGTAGCTTGCAGACGTCCGCAGGCCCGGCGTCTCTCTCTTTATTTATGTTATTAGCTGGAGTCTCTTTGTTCCGAGACAAACAGAATTATGTTATATTTCCTTCAGACTTTTATGTGTAGTATTCCATAGTAGTTCGTGAGTTGGTGACTCCACGTCTTCGGTAGAGGATTTCAGTATGATTTTCACCTTGTAATTAGTTATTTCTATCTGATAAAGTATTCCGCATTTATTTATTAAAATTGTGCTAGAAACAAGATAGTATGTATACAGTGGCTTGCCTAGCTACCACGAGTAGGCGCCATCACGTCCCGATGTTGGGGGAAAAATCCGGGTCGTGACAAGTTGGTATCAGAGCTCTAGGTTACATAGGTCCCACCACTCACGAACAAGCTTAGTAGAGTTTGGGAGGTAGGTACGGAGACGTCCTGTACTTGTCCTCCAAAGTCTATTGAGTTAGGAAAGAGTCTCTCATTTGTTCTTTCTTGTCGTGCGACTTGTTCCTCAATTACCGATTGAATTTCTATTCTGTCCTTTCGCAGATGGTGAGGACACGCGCTTCTTCGTCCGCCGACCAACAGCCCTAGCCCTGGCAGCTCCCGTGAAGGGTAGGGGCCAAGGCCGTATCAGAGGCCGTGGTAGGGGTAGAGCTCAGCCCCAGGGCAGCTACCCCAGAGGTGGAGCCTCATATTGAGATCGACGAGGAGGTTCCGGTTCCAGCAGCTCCAGTGGGCCCAGCTCAAGTCCCAGGAGAGGCTTTAATTACCCCGGATCTCCGGATGCTTTGGTCAGATAGCGGGATTCGTGGACGCATTGCCGCAGCGGGTTTATTATCGCCTGCCCCGCCCACTTCTCAGCCGGAGTGAGGGGCCCGTACCCTATCGCTCATACTCCGGAGCCGCAGCTCCTCACCCTCAAGCACTAGTAATCCGGCCCACCGTGGCCACTCGCCAGTGTACCACGACCCATGTCGGTGATGGAACGGCCATGACTTCGATTCGTTATGGAGGCTTGATCGGTTCTCCAAGCTATTTACCACTACATTCGGTGGAGCCGCATCAGAGGATCCTCATGACTTTTTATTCGCCTGCTGCGAGATTCTCAAGCACTATGGGGATCGTGGAGACAAACGGAGTCGACTTCTGTACCTTCATACTTGCAGGATCCGCCAAGACTTGCGTGGAGAGATTATTGCCTCGACTCGACCAAGCAGGTCCCCGCCTTTATCACGGGACCGCTTGCGGAACTATTTATGGAGAAGCTTTCTCCCCGCTACTCGACGGGATTTACTTCGGAGGCGCTTGAGCGCCTCCATCGTGGCACTATGATAGTTACACAATTATGAGACGAGATGTATCGACTTGGCTCGTCATGCAGCTGGTGATACTTCCCACGGAGCGGGAGAGGGTCCGTGTGTTTATGGACGGGCTTAATCAGGCCGATTAGACTCCAGATGGCTACGGGCGCGGGGAGTGACATATCATTTCGGCAGCCAATGCAGCACGCACAGTTGAGATGGCTCTTGCTAGGGGAGGCGGTTATTCTTCGTATAAGAGGCCTCGTCATTCGGCAGTTTGGTGGTTCTTCCTCCGGTAGCAGCAGAATCCTTTGACAGAGGCCGGTCTTCCAAGCCTTTTCATTACGCCCTTCAGGCCTCAAGGGTGGACCCGGTGATCGTGGTGTTCGGGGGCATTATTCAGTACCAGCCTCCTATTAATGCTCAGCCGCTTCGGAGTGTTCGCGGAGGCCATTCGAGTCGTCGTGGCCGCGCAGCCCCTATCGCCCAAGAGTTGCTACTGGCTGTGGCGACCCGTGTCATTTTATCGTGAATTGCCCTCTAGCAGCCGGCAACTCTCAGCACCGAGGTCCTCGTCCTATGATTCAGTCCCCAGCTGACCCTCAGCCTGCCCAGCCAGCCAGAGGCGGGGGTAGAGATTATAGAGGCGGAGGTCGAGACCGTAGAGGCGGAGACCGTCCAGCCAGAGGTAGAGGTCAGCCAGTCGAGGGTCGTCCTAGAGACGCAACTCGGAGGGGAGGTGCACATCCCCGATTCTATGCTTTACCGCCCAGTGCCGCAGGCAGGAGGCATCGACGCCGTGATTACGGTACTATTCTTGTGTGTGGCGGAACAGGTGCTTCCGTATTATTTGACCCCGGATCTACATATTCCTATGTGTCTTCCTACTTTGCACCGTATTTGGCCGTGCCCGGCTATGCTCTGGATATTCCAGTTTATGTGGCTACCCCAGTGGGTGACTCCATTGTAGTCGATCGGGTGCATCGTTCGTGCGTAGTTATATTTGGGGGTCTTGAGACCCGTGTGGATCTGTTGCTTTTGGATATGGTAGATTTTGATGTCATATTGGGGATGGACCGGTTGTCCCCATACCATGCTATTCTTGATTGTCATGCTAAGACTGTCACCTTAGCCTTGCCAGAATCACCCCGATTAGAGTGGAAGGGTACCTCAAGCCACTCCGTTCGCACTGTTATTTCTTATGTTAAGGCTCGACGCATGGTCGAGAAGGGGTGTCTAGCTTATCTGGCTTATGTTCGTGATTCCAGCGCAGAAGTTCCTTCCATTGAGTCGGTCCCTATTGCACGGGAGTTTCCGGAAGTTTTTCCTTCAGACCTGCCGGGCATGCCACCCGACAGGGATATTGATTTCTGTATTGATCTGGCACCGGCACTCAGCCCATCTCTATTCCACCCTATCGTATGGCCCCGCCGAAGTTAAAAGAGTTGAAAGATCAGTTGCAGGACCTTCTTGAGAAGGGCTTTATCAGGCCCAGTGTTTCCCCCTGGGGAGCACCTGTATTATTTGTAAAGAAGAAGGATGGCTCGATGCGGATGTGTATTGATTACCGGCAGTTAAACAAGGTGACTATCAAAAATAAATATCCACTTCCGCGAATTGATGATTTATTTGACCAGCTTTAGGGTGCCAAGGTATTTTCAAAGATAAACTTGAGGTCAGGCTACCATCAGCTGAAGATCAGGGCGGCCGACATTCCTAAGACAGCCTTTCGCTCCAGATATGGGCATTATGAGTTCTTGGTCATGTCCTTCGGGTTGACCAATGCCCCAGCAACATTCATGGAGTTGATGAATTGGGTATTCAGGCCTTACTTAGATCTGTTCGTGATAGTCTTCATAGGTGACATCCTGGTGTACTCCCGCATCCAGGAAGAGCACGAGCAGCACCTCAGAGTGGTTCTTCAGACTCTGAAAGATAACCAGCTATATGCCAAATTTTGTAAATGTGAGTTCTGGCTGAGTTCGGTAGCATTTCTGGGTCACATTGTATCCGTGGAAGGTATTCAGGTAGACCCAAAGAAGATTGAGGCAGTCCAGAATTGGCCTCGACCAGCTTCAGTGACTGAGATCCGGAGTTTCTTGGGGTTAGCCGGTTACTACCATCGATTTGTAGAGGGGTTTTCTTCTATTGCAGCCCCGATGACCAGTTTGACCCATAAGGGTGCCCAGTTCCAGTGGTCAGAGGAGTGTGAGGCGAGCTTTCAGAAGCTCAAGACAGCCTTGACCACCGCGCCAGTGCTGATACTACCCACAGGTGCAGGGCCTTATACAATTTATTGTGACACATCTCGTACAGGGCTTGGAGCGGTATTGATGCAGGATGGTAAGGTTATCGTTTATGCTTCGAGACAGCTAAAAATACATGAGAAGAATTATCCAGCTCATGATCTTGAGTTAGCAGCAGTGGTTCATGCCTTAAAGATCTGGAGGCATTATCTATATGGTGTGACGTGTGAGGTGTACACTGATCACAAAAGCCTACAGTACTTGTTCAAACAGAAGGAGTTGAATCTACGACAACGGAGATGGTTAGAGTTTCTAAAAGACTATGATGTTACTATATTATATCACCCAGGTAAGGCCAATGTGGTGGCCGATGCATTGAGTAGAAAGTATGCCAGCATGGGTAGTCTTGCATATATTCCGGTCAATCGGAGACCATTAGCTCTAGATGTCCAGGCCTTAGCCAACCGGTTCGTGAGATTAGACATTTCTGAGCCTAGCAGAGTGTTAGCCTGCACGGTCGCTCGTTCTTCTTTATTAGAGCGTATCCGTGAGAGGCAACTTGATGATCCTCATTTGCGTGAGTTGAGAGATACAGTACAAGCGGGGAGGTGCCACACAGGTAAATCTAGATGATGATGGGGTATTGAAATTGCAGGGTCGAGTTTGTGTGCCCAATGTCGAAGGTATTCGAGAGTTAATCTTAGCGGAGGCCCACAGTTCGCGGTATTCTATTCACCCAGGCGCCGCGAAGATGTACCAGGACTTACGACAACACTATTGGTGGCGCAGAATGAAGAAAGATATCGTTGCGTATGTCGCTCGGTGTCTAAATTGTCAACAGGTGAAATATGAGCACCAGAGACCTGGTGGTGTATTCCAGAGGATTGAAATTCCCGAGTGGAAATGGGAGCGGATCACTATGGACTTCGTTACTGGACTTCCTTTGACTCGGAGGAAATTTGATGCTATTTGGGTCATTGTTGATAGGCCGACCAAATCAGCACACTTTATTCCAGTATCTGTCTCCTACTCGTCGGAGAGGTTAGCGGAGGTTTACATTAGAGAGATTGTTCGTCTCCATGGGGTGCCGGTATCTATTATCTCTGATCGGGGAACGCAGTTTACCTCGCGGTTCTGGAGAGCGGTCCAGCAGGAATTAGGCACCCAGGTTCAGTTGAGTACAGCATTTCATCCTCAGACGGATGGCCAGTCCGAGAGGACTATTCAGATTCTTGAGGACATGCTTCGGGCCTGTGTTATTGATTTCGGAGGCTCGTGGGATCAGTTTCTGCCATTAGCAGAGTTCGCCTACAATAACAGTTACCAATCTAGCATCCAGATGGCTCCGTATGAGGCGTTGTATGGTAGGCGATGTCGATCACCGGCTGGATGGTTTGAACCGGGAGAGGCTCGGTTGTTAGGTACAGACTTAGTTCAGGAGGCCTTGGATAAAGTCAAGACTATTCAGGAGAGATTGCGTTCAGCTCAGTCCAGGCAGAAGACTTATGCGGATCGTAAGGTTCGAGATGTAGATTTCATGGTTGGTGAACGAGTATTGCTCCGGGTGTCGCCTATGAAGGGCGTGATGAGGTTTGGGAAGAAGGGCAAGCTCAGCCCTAGGTATATTGGTCCATTTGAGATTCTAGACAGAGTGGGAGGGGTGGCTTACGGATTAGCTTTGCCGCCTAGCTTATCAGCCGTGCATCCAGTTTTTCATGTATCTATGCTTCGGAGATACCACGGCGATCCCACACATGTGTTAGACTTCAGTACTATCCAATTGGACAATGATCTATCTTACGAGGAGGAACCGGTAGCCATTCTAGACCGGCAGTTTCGACAGTTGAGGTCAAAGAGTTATCCTTCTGTGCGTGTTCAGTGGAGAGGTCAGCCTCCTGAGGCATCGACCTGGGAGTCCGAGTCTGATATGCGGAGCCGCTACCCACACTTGTTTCCTGACTCAGGTACTTCTTCTTTTGTCCGTTCGAGGACGAACGGTTGTTTTAGAGGTGGAGATTGTGACGACCCAAAGGGTCATCACTTATTTAATTAATCATTTCGAGCTTCCGAGGCCTTGAAAACCTCATTCTATGTTGCCTCGATTTACGTGCACAATCCGAGCATGTAGCCGGAAAGATTTTGTGATAGAAAATATGAATTCTATGAGAAATTTGGATAAAAATGATATTAATATTGAAATGGTTGACTTCGGTCAACATTTTTGGTAAACGGATCCGGAACCCGAGATTGGATGGTCCCGAGAGGTCCGTAGGAAAATATGGGACTTGGACATGTGTCCGGAGTCGAATTATGAGGCCTAGAGCCCAAGTTATGAATTTTTATGTGAAATTCTTTTTGATGTAATTATTAAAGGAAATAAATTAATTGACCTTGGTATCGGGCTCGTATTTTGGTTCCGACGCCCGGTACAAGTCTTAAATATTATATATGTGATTTCTGTAAAGTTTGGTGACATTTGGATGTCGTTTGAGATGTTTTGGACCTTGAGTCCCAAGTTTGAAAGTTTTGAAAACTAAAGGTATGAAAATCATGCATTTGAGGCTTGATTTGATTAAAACGAAGTGATATTGGCGATATGATCGCACGAACAAGTTCATAATGTGTTTTTGAGGTTATGTACATGTTTGGTTTGGAGCCCGGGGGCTCGGGTAAAGATTTGATAGGCCGTTGGATGAAATTCTGAATTTTTGAACTGCTGGTTTTTCACCCAGCTGTTGGCTTCGCAATTGCGAAGTATTACTCGCAATTGCGAAGGGGACAGGCTCGCAAATGCGAACATTCATCGCAAATGCGAAGCCCCTTTGGCCCAGCCTTGTTCGCAAATGCGAACAATTGTTCGCATTTGCGAAGGTCCCCAGTGCCAGCCTATGTTCGCAAATGCGAACAAAAGTTCGCAAATGCGAACATTCCCCATACTGCCTTGGTTCGCAAATGCGAACCATTGTTCGCAAATGCGAACACTGCCTTATACAGCATGTGTTCGCAAATGCGAACATTAGTTCGCAAATGCGAACATTAGTTCGCAAATGCGAACTGTTCGCAAATGCGAACAAATGTTCGCAAATGCGAACTTCCCACCCTTAGCTTAATTTTCAAACTCCAGAAATTGGTCGGGGTTCGCAATTGCGAACCCATGTTCGCAAATGCGAACACAGAGACCTGAAAAACACGAATTTCAGCCATTTCTTCACATTTTACAAAACCAAAACACCCATTTGCGATTCTTCAAGGATTTCTTCTTCATCAAAACGATTGTAAGTCACTTTTTACTTAATTCTTTCAATTCCTAACATCATTTAACATGTTTTTCATAAGAAATTAAAGATTTTCATGGTAGAATTCTTGTTTTTGTTAGAAAATAGGGTTTTTCATAAATTGGGGAATTGGACCTCGAATTGAGGTCCGATTTTGAAACAAATCATATACATGAACTCGTGGGGGATGGGTAACCGGATTTTGGTCCTAACCCCGAATTCCGACCATGTGGGCCCGGGGTTGAAATTCACTATTCATGGCAGAATGTTGTAAAAGTGGTATTTGGTATTAAGAATTAGTTTGTTGAGTAGAATTGATGATATTAAATCAATTGTGTATAGATACGGTTGGATTGGAGCCAAATTGAAAGAAAAGACATTTCCACGGATTGAATTGTTCATAAGCATTCGAGGTAAGTGTTTGTTCTATCCTAGCTTGAGGGAATAGGATTATGTGTTATGTGTTATGTGATCGAGTGCGGTGTATGGGCCGTGGTGACGAGCATCCATACACCTGGCGTCTAGTATGACCGTAAGTCGTTGGAAAATAATTATTTTGAGATATATTACAGATGAATTGTTATTGTTCTCCCTTATTGGGATTTGTTGTGAAGATAAATATTGATTGCCCTTGATGGGACGGTTTATGAATTGCTGTTTCTTTCTTTGCCCTTAACTGTGATTGTTATTTGGGCGAGGAAGAGTGATAATGCACGAAGGGTGATGCCGTGCCATGTTTTATTTATTTATGCACGAAGGTTAATGCCGTGCCATATTTATTTATTGATTATGCACGAAGGATCATGTCGTGCCCTGTTATTGAACCATGTACGAAGGATCATGCCGTACTATGGATGTGAGGATGAGAGTAAAAGCACGAAGGGTGATGCCGTGTACTTTATTTGTTTATTTGGTGAGGATGAGAGTAAAAGCACGAAGGGTGATGCCGTGTACTTTATTTGTTTATTTGGTGAGGATGAGAGTAAAAGCACGAAGGGTGATGCCGTGCAACTGCTTGCTATTTCTTGAATTGATATTACTTGTGTTTACATTATACTTTGTTTTTCCTTGTGAATTTATTATCTGTGATTAATTGTTGAATTCTTAGAGATATTCTTTATTGTGTTAATACTTGGTTATTTCTTGTTAATTTGGTGGTACACATATATATATATATATTGAATTGCACAGGTATATGTGAGTGTCTGGTCCTAGGCTTGTCACTACTTCGCCGGGATAGGCCAGGCACTTACCAAGCACATGGGGTCGGTTGTGCTGATATTACACTTCTGTGCGTTTTTGCACAGGTCCAGGTTACGATCAGGAGCAGCAGCAGCAGTAAATCGATTGCGTGGGAGTTAATCATATTTGAGACCGAGGTAGCTTGCAGACGTCCGCAGGCCCGGCGTCTCCTTCTTTATTTATGTTATTAGCTGTAGTCTCTTTGTTCCGAGACAAACAGAATTATGTTATATTTCCTTCATACTTTTATGTGTAGTATTCCATAGTAGTTCGTGAGTTGGTGACTCCACGTCTTGGGTAGAGGATTTCAGTATGATTTTCACCTTGTAATTAGTTATTTCTATCTGATAAAGTATTCCGCATTTATTTATTAAAATTGTGCTAGAAACAAGATAGTATGTATACAGTGGCTTGCCTAGCTACCATGAGTAGGCGCCATCACGATCCCGATGTTGGGGGAAAAATCCGGGTCGTGACAGCTTCCTACAGTACCAGCTACTTCTCAGGCTGGAGGAGGATCCAAGACTCATGCTGCACGCACTACGGAGCAGGTAGCTTCCCAGACTCAGGTTCCACTGGTGCAGACAACTGCAACAGTTCAGCTGGGGGTAGTTGCACAAACCAGTGATGGAGTGGCTATGTTCGCAGATGCTTTATAAATGTTGGACAGATTCACTAAGCTCTTCACTGCTATATTCAACGGGGCTTCTTCTGAGGACCCCCAAGACTTCTTATATAGATGCTACGAGGTTCTTCGGAACATAGGCATTGTGGAGTCCAATAGAGTTAATTTTGCGGCTTTCCATTCATCCGGATCGTCCAAGACTTGGTGGAGATATTACTATTTAGCCAGACCAGCAGGGTCGCCGGCTATGACTTGAGGTCAGTTCTCAGGGTTGTTTTTAGAGAAGTTTCTTCCTGTTACTCAGATGGATGCTTATCAAAGGTAGTTTGAGTGCCTCCAGTAGGCGTCTATGATGGTCACTCAGTATGAGACCCGGTTTATCGATCTGGCTCGCCATGCTCTTGTCATTCTCCCTACTAAGAGGGAGAGGGTGAGGAGATTTATTGATGGGTTGATCCAGCCCATTCTTCTTCAGATGGCCAGAGAGGCAGGTAATGATATTACTTTTCAGGAGGCGGCCAATGTGGCCCATAGGATCGAGATTGTTTTACCACAGGGGGGTGGTTATAGGGCAGACATGAAGCCCCGTCACTCAGGTCGATTTGATGGTGCCTCATATGGAGGCAGGTGTTCTTATGATAGGGGCCAGTCTTCCAGGCCTTTTTAGTCAGCCCTCCAGGCCTCACAGGGTGTTTCAAGTGATCGTGGTTTTCGTGGGCAGTATTCTGATCAGCAGCCCATCAGTGCACAGCCTCTTCAGAGTGTTCGTGGAGGTCATTCGGGCCATCAGGGCCAGTCTCATCGTATATAGGGATGTTATGAGTGTGGTGATTATAGTCACATCAGGAGAACTTGCCCAAGATTAAGGGGTATAAAGTCACATCCAGGGGAGAGGGTAAGGATCATAGAGGTGGAGGTCAAGACCGTAGAGGTGGAGGCCAGACCACTAGAGGTAGAGGTCAGCCGGTAGATTATCATCCTAGAGACATAGATCGGGGAGGTAGGGTTGTGTCACGACCCAAATCCGGTCGTGATGGCGCCCAACAATCAAGCTAGGCCAGCCACACCAACAATTTAATTATAACACAATACCAGTCCCCAAATGGACAACCCAAGAAGAATATATGAGTTTAAGAACTCCAATAATAATAATACTGAACAAAAGTACTGACACTCCCAAAGATCCGGAGTCACAAGTCTAGAGCCTCTAACAAAACCCAACAGAAAATAGAGAGTACGATATAGAAGTACTCAAGTCTGAATACAAAATATACAATAACAACTGGAATGAGAGGAGAAGCTAGGCTCTGCGAACGTAGGCAGCTACCTCAGCAACTCGATGTGACAATGTAAACGCTGGAGATGCCCGTCTACTGCTCCTGAGTACCTGAGTCTGCACACAAAAGGTGCAGGGAGTAGGGGTGAGTACTAAGTACTCAGTGAGTAATAAATATATAAAAGTAGCTGAAAGTAAGAAATCCACAAAATACCACAATATGAAGCTACACTACAGTTCGAATCTCCTACGAACTAGCATCAACAGTACAATTCAGCTACCACAGAGTAATTCAACAAATAAAGATGCAAAGCAATGCACATAACCGCTACGGCGTGTAGCCCGATCCAATTTAACGTCGACGGCGCTCACTAGGGGTGTGTACAGACTCCGGAGGGGCTCCTGCAGCCCAAGCGCAAATACTGCTGCGGCGTGCAGCCCGATCCTCATATCAACCACTGCGGCGTGCAGCCCGATCCCATACTCAGTCCACAATAAGCAATTAAGTCACAAAACAATTCATTTTCCTTATTTCCAGTTCTCAATTCATAATTTATGAAAAATACTTTAACTTTATTAAGTTTGTAGAAATCCGGTGACTTAGCATTTCAAAAATGTGATTACAACTTCCAGGACTGAGATCAGTGATTTAAGCAATTTTAGCTATCACACAAATATTGTCCTCTAAGGACGCTACAGATCGGCACAAGGCCCCAAACAAGGCTTACAGCCCACAAATATAGCAAATACAGTGTATTTCCAACACTAACATCATATTATTCATTCCCGGGATGGACCAAGTCTCAATCCCCAATCACAATCAATTCCGCACCTGCCACGGTGTGCGAGCCACGCCCTATTAGCGTCACAATGTGCTAAGCCGGGGTTTCGAACCCTCAAGCTACAATATACACAAACTACTCACCTCTAGCCGGTCGTAGACTCGTCCGCGATGCCTTTTCCTTTGAATTTCGTTGCCTCGTGTGTAGAATCTAGTCAAATAACAATAATTATATCAATTACGGGTCAAAGAATCATAACCCACTTCAATTTATATGAAATTCGCAAAATTACACTAAGTTGGTAAAACCCGACCCCGGGCCCCACTGCTCGGAAAATTCCGAAATTAGTACCAACACGATCCTTATCTCGCCACGAGTCCGTACATATAAAATTTATCGAAATCGGAGTTCAAATGGCCTCCCAAATCCAAAAATCCCGTTTTCAAAACTTAGGCCACATTTCTTCAAGATTTCAACCCAATTTCATGAAGATTGATGCTAATACTACCATAAATTGATGTTTTTGAGTCAAGAATCTTACCTCCGACGATACCCGATGACTTCTCTGTGATTTCCTCGAGTTTTCTTCTCTCTAGGGCTTGAAATTGAGTTTTGGGAATGTAAACCCGTAACTCTCTGTTTCTGGACTTAAGTTCACTGCCAGAACAGGTTCTTCTACGCGATCGCGACTTGCTTCACGCGATCGCGATGCTCAAAATCTCGGCCTCACGCGATCGCGACTTCCTTCACGCGATCGCGATGCACAATCCCCCTGCCTCACGCGATCGCGTCCTTCATTCCTGCGATCGCGTAGCTTATTCTCCCTGGACCCATTTCTTCTTCTACGCGATCGCGTATATTGGCCTGCGATCGCGATTAACACCCGTTCAATTCTACGCGATCGCGACTGTTACCCTGCGATCGCGATGCCTTATCTCCCAGCTCTACGCGATCGCATCCCCATCCCCGCGATCGCGGAGAGCAATTGTCTGCTGAGGTTATGACAGCAACCAGATTTTTCTCTTTTCTTTCAACAATGGTCCGTTTGGACCCCCGTATTCATCCCGAGACTCCCGGGACCCCAACGAAAACCACCAACATACTCCAAATCATGATACGAACTTGTTCCAACCATAAAAACACCATACTAAACATCAAAATCACCAATTACCCACGGATTCAAGCCTAAATTTCTTAAAAACTTTCAAAACTAACATTCAATCCAAAACCCGATCGAACGATGTCCGAATGACCTGAAAATTTGCAGACATATCCAAAATCACATAACGAAGCTACAGAAATTGTCGGAATTCCATTCCGACACGCGGATCAAAATATCACCTACCATCCGGTTTTTGCCAAAATTCAACATTCGCCAATTCAAGCTTAAAACTACACCGACCTCCGAATTCAATTCCGATTGTTCTCCTAAGTCATAAATGATCCCCCGGAACTAGTCGAATCATCAGAATCCGGTTCCGAGCACTCTAACTCAATAGTCAACTCTTGGTTGACTTTTCATATTCAAGTTTTCTTCAAACATGCTATTTGTTTCATTTTCAATCCAAATCGCTCCTAACTCACCCGATATACTCCAATACTGTTTTAAAAGCATAATATATGTAAATGCAAGGTAACGGGGTGGTAATTCCCGTAACGACGGGCCGGGTCGTTACATTCTCCCCAACTTAAACAAACGCTCGTCCGCGAGCGGGTTAAGAAACATACCTGGAGCATCAAATAAGTGTGGATATCTACTCTGCATCTCCTGCTCGGTCTCCCAAGTCGCTTCCTCCACGGAACGACCTCTCCACTGCACTTTCACTGAAGCTATGTCCTTGGATCTCAGCTTACGAACCTGTCGACCCAAAATGGCTATCGGTTCCACATCATAAGTCAAATCCTCATCTAGCTGTATCGTGCTGAAATCTAACACATGAGACGGGTCTCCGACATACTTCCGGAGCATAGATACATGGAACACCGGGTGAACTCCCGACAAACTGGGTGGCAAAACAAGCATATAAGCCACCTCCCCAACTTTCCTAAGCACCTCAAAAGGTCCAATAAACCTTGGGCTCAACTTCCCTTTCTTTCCAAACCTCATAACACCTTTCATAGGCGAAACTTTCAACAACACCTTCTCACCTACTGAATAAGACACATCTCGGACCTTCCGGTCCGCATAACTCTTCTGACGCGACTGAGCTGTGCGAAGTCTCTCCCGAATCACCTTTACCTTGTCTAAGGCATCTTGGACTAACTCTGTCCCCAACAACCTAGCCTCGCCGGGCTCGAACCAACCAACCGGAGATCTACACCGCCTCCCATATAAAGCTTCATACGGTGCCATCTGAATGCTGGACCGATAGCTATTATTGTAAGCAAACTCCGCCAAAGGCAAATAATCAGCCCATGAACCACCAAAATCAATGACACCAGCACGCAACATGTCCTCCAATATCTGAATAGTACGCTCGGACTGCCCATCCGTCTGTGGATGAAATGCTGTGCTCAACTCTACCTGTGAACCCAACTCTCGCCGAAATGTCCTCCAGAACTGAGATGTGAACTGGGTACCTCTGTCCGATATAATGGAAATAGGAACTCCATGCAATCTCACTATCTCACGGATGAATATCTCCGCCAACCGCTCCGAGGTATAGGTAGTACACACCGGGATGAAGTGAGCTGACTTAGTCAGCCAATCCAAAATCACCCAAATCGAATCAAACTTCCTCGCCGTCCGAGGGAGTCCGCTAACAAAATCCATAGTTATTCTTTCCAACTTCCACTCCGGAATATCAATACGTCGGAATACACCACCAGGTCTCCGATGCTCATACTTGACCTGCCTGACACTTTAGACACCGAGCCACATGGCTCACAATATCTTTCTTCATCTTTCTCCACCAGCAATGCTGCTTCAAATCCTGATACATCTTCGCGGCTCCTGGATGAATAGAATACCGCGAGCTATGGGCTTCTTCCAATATCAACTCACGAAGGCCTTCAACATTGGGCACGCATAACCGGCCCTGCATCCGCAATACGCCCTCACTATCAATAGTGACATCTCTAGCATCATCATGCTGAACTCTGTCCTTAAGGACAAGTAAGTGTGGATCATCATACCGGCGCTCTCGAATACGATCATATAAAGAAGAACGAGCTACTACATGAGCCATCACCCTACTGGGCTCAGAAATATCCAGCCTTACCATCTGATTAGCTAACGCCTGAACATCAACTGCTAGGGGTCTCTCCCCAACTGGAATATATGCCAAACTGCCCATACTAATAGTCTTCCGGCTCAATGCATCAGCCACTACATTGGCTTTCCCGGGATGGTACAAGATAGTAATATCATAGTCTTTAAGCAATTCAAGCCATCTCCGCTGCCTCAAATTTAGATCTTTTTGCTTAAACAAATGCTGAAGGCTGCGGTGGTCTGTATATACATCACAAGATACACCATATAGATAATGCCTCCAAATCTTCAAGGCATGAACAATAGCAACTAACTCCAAATCATGAACAGGGTAGTTCTTCTCGTGGGGCTTTAGCTGACGAGAAGCATATGCAATAACTCTACCATCCTGCATCAACACACAACCGAGTCCAACTCTGGAAGCATCACAATACACCGTATATGACCCTGAGGCCGATGGTAACACAAGTACTGGAGCTGTGGTCAAAGCCTCCTTGAGCTTCTGAAAGCTCTCTTCACATTCATCAGACCACACAAATGGAGCATTCTTCCGTGTCAACTTAGTCAACGGTGAAGCAATAGATGAGAAATCCTGAACAAACCGACGATAATAGCCTGCCAAGCCGAGAAAACTACGAATCTCTGTAGCTGAGGAAGGTCTGGGCCAATTCTGCACTGCCTCGACCTTCTGAGGATCAACTCGAATACCATCACTGGACACTATATGTCCCAGAAAACCCACAGTATCAAGCCAGAACTCACACTTAGAGAATTTTGCATAAAGCTTCTCTTCCCTCAACCTCTGCAATGCCACTCTCAAATGCTGTGCATGCTCCTCCTGGCTGCGCGAATATACAAGGATATCATCAATAAATACAATCACAAAAGAATCAAGGTACGGCCGAAATACACTATTCATCAAGTGCATGAATGCCGCTGGGGCATTAGTCAACCCGAAAGACATCACCAGGAACTCGTAGTGCCCATATCGCGTCCTGAACGCTGTCTTCATAATATCTGAGTCCCTGATCTTCAAACTGATGATAGCCCGATCGAAGATCAATCTTAGAAAATACCCTAGCTCCCCGGAGCTGATCAAATAGGTCCTCAATACGAGGTAATGGGTACTTATTCTTCACTGTTACCTTGTTCAGCTGCCTGTAATCAATGCACATTCTCATTGTGCCATCTTTCTTCTTCACGAACAACACCGGCGCACCCCAAGGTGACATACTCGGACGAATGAAACCCTTATCTAAGAGTTCCTGAAGCTGTTCTTTCAATTCTTTTAACTCTGCTGGTGCCATGCGATAGGGAGGAATAGAAATGGGCCGAGTGCCCGGCACCAAGTCAATACCAAAGTCAATATCTCTGTCAGGCGGCATGCCTGGTAGGTCTGCTGGAAATACATCCGGAAACTCCCTCACAATGGGAACCGAATCAAGGCTGGGTGTCTCAGCCTCAACATTTCTAATGAAGGCCAAATAAGACAAACAACCCTTGCCAATCATTCGCCGAGCCTTTATATAAGAAATCACCCTGTCGGACACATAATCAGTCAAGCCACGCCACTCGATCCTCGGATTACCTGGAATAGCTAGTGTGACTGTCTTGGCATGACAGTCCATAATCGCATGGTAAGGAGATAGCCAATCCATGCCTAGAATTACATCGAAATCTACCATGCCCAGTAGTAATAAATCAACTCGGGTCTCCGGACCCCCAATAGTAATAATACAGGATCGATATACCTGATCCACAACAACAGTATCCCCCACTGGGGTAGACACATGTACGGGCAAAGCAAGAATACCACGGGTCATACCCAAATGATGTGCAAAATAAGTAGAGACATACGAATAGGTGGATCCGGGATCAAATAAGACAGAAGCATCCCTGTGGCAGACTGAGATAATACCTGAAATAACCGCATCTGAAGCGCTAGCATCCTTCCTGTCCGGAAGAGCATAAAAACGAGCCCGACCTCCACCAGTACGATCCTCGCCCCTGGGGCGACCTCTAGATACCTGGCCACCAGTCCTAGCCGACTGTGCTGGCGCTGAAGAAACAGGAGTAGAAGACGAAGGCTGATCCCTCCGCTGAGACCGCTTACGCAGCCACTGAGGACACTCTCTCCTGATATGGCCCAAATCACCGCACTCAAAACAACGGCCTGAAGATGGAAGAAGGGGCTACAGAGGACCCCTCGCTACCGATGAATCCTGTGCTGAGGAAACAGGAGCGGAGCTCTGAGCTGGAAGAGCACTCAGTGCAGGCTGACTCTGCTGGCGGCTCTGCTGACCCTGATAACCCTGCTGGCCTTGACGACCACGATCAGATGAAACCCCACTGGACTCTACACGTCCAGACTGATGAGATCTGAAGGAGCGACCTCTGCTATGCCGAAATTGGCCCCTAGACGGAGCACCACTGTAACTGCCAGTACCACGAGGCCTCTTAGCCTCTCTCTCCTCTCGCTCTCGGCGGCGATCTGTCTCAATGTGACGGGCAGCATCAACCACCTCCTCAAAGGTAACTGTCGAAACTCTCTCCCTGGTCATCAATATGCGGATGGGATAAATAAGACCATCAATAAATCTCCGGATCCTCTCCCTGTCGGTAGGAACCATCCACATGGCATTACGGGCTAGCTGAGAAAATCTCAACTCATACTGAGTTAACGAAATATCTCCCTGTTTAAGCTACACGAACTGACGACGCAGCTCCTCTCTCTAGGACTAAGGTACATACTTCTCCAAAAATACCGTGGAGAATTGCTGCCAAGTGAGGGCCACTGCCCCGGCAGGCCTACGCCTCTCAAAATCTTTCCACCACTGAAATGCTGGACCTGTGAACTGGAAAGTGGTGAATGAAACACCGCTGGACTCTAGAATACCCGCGGTGCGAAGCATACGTTGACATCTGTCAAGAAACCCCTGGGCATCCTCGCCCTCAGCTCCACTGAATGTCGGAGGCTGTAACCTCCCAAATCTCTCCAAACGACGCTGCTCATCGTCGGGCATAACTGGAACCACATATGCAGGAGCTGGTGCAACGGGTGCAACTGGCTGAACTAGCTCGGGTGTGTGAGCCACGGGGGTCTGATTTCCTCCCCCTGCCTGTGAAGAAGATACTGCAGCAGTAGCAGCAACTACCTGTGCCAAGCCTGTGCACACTGATAATATCTGAGCCAAGGTCTCCTGAAGACCCGGTATCACAATAGGCACTGCCGGTGCCTGAACCTGAGCTGTCGGAGCGTTCGCCGCTGGAATCTGGTCCTGAGTCTGATCGGCTGGTGGGTCAGCAAGTGCTGGTGCTGGTGCTGCTGCCCTACCTCTACCACGACCACGGCCTCTGGGTGCCAATGGTGGTCGTCCGCCACGTCCGTTAGCTCGTGTTCTCGCCATCCGCGAGAGAATAGAATATGGAAAGATTTAATTTCATGATAACACAAATCGCACGATATGAATTCAAGAAAATGAGGTTTTTCCTAAAGTTTCTGTAGCCCATCGAAGATAGATACGGACGTCTACGTACCGATCCGCGAAAGCCTACTAAACCGGCTCATGACTCGCGAGTCCTAATAACCTAGAGCTCTGATACCAACTTGTCACGACCCAAATCCGGTCGTGATGGCGCCCAACAATCAAGCTAGGCCAGCCAGACCAACAATTTAATTATAACACAATACCGGTCCCCAAATGGACAACCCAAGAAGAATATATGAGTTTAAGAACTCCAATAATAATAATACTGAACAAAAGTACTGACACTCCCAAAGATCCGGAGTCACAAGTCTAGAGCCTCTAACAAAACCCAACAGGAAAATAGAGAGTACGATATAGAAGTACTCAAGTCTGAATATAAAATATACAATAACAACTGGAATGAGAGGAGAAGCTAGGCTCTGCGAACGTAGGCAGCTACCTCAGCAACTCGATGTGACAATGTAAACGCCGGAGATGTCCGTCTACTGCTCCTGTGTACCTGAGTCTGCACACAAAAGGTGCAGGGAGTAGGGGTGAGTACTAAGTACTCAGTGAGTAACAAATATATATATGTAGCTGACAGTAAGAAATCCACAAAATACCACAATATGAAGCTACACTACGGTCCGAATCTCCTACGAACTAGCAACAATAATACAATACAGCTACCATAGATTAATTCAACAAATAAAGATGCAATGCAATGCACATAACCGCTACGGCGTGTAGCCGATCCAATTTAACGTCGACGGCGCTCACTGGGGGTGTGTACAGACTCCGGAGGGGCTCCTACAGCCCAAGCGCAATACTGCTGCGGCGTGCAGCCCGATCCACATATCAACCACTGCGGCGTGCAGCCCGATCCCATACTCAGTCCACAATAAGCAATTAAGTCACAAAACAATTCATTTTCCTTATTTCCAGTTCTCAATTCATAATTTATGAAAAATACTTTAACTTTATTAAGTTTGTAAAAATCCGGTGACTTAGCATTTCAAAAATGTGATTACAACTTCCAGGACTGAGATCAGTGATTTAAGCAATTTTAGCTATCACACAAATATTGTCCTCTAAGGACGCTACAGATCGGCACAAGGCCCCAAACAAGGCTTACAGCCCACAAATATAGCAAATACAGTGTATTTCCAACACTAACATCATATTATTCATTCCCGGGATGGACCAAGTCTCAATTCTCAATCCCCAATCACAATCAATCCCGCACCTGCCACGGTGTGCGAGCCACGCCCTATTAGCGTCACAATGTGCTAAGCCGGGGTTTCGAACCCTCAGGCTACAATATACACAAACTACTCACCTCTAGCCGGTCGTAGACTCGTCCGCGATGCCTTTTCCTTTGAATTTCGTTGCCTCGTGTGTAGAATCTAGTCAAATAACAATAATTATATCAATTACGGGTCAAAGAATCATAACCCACTTCAATTTATATGAAATTCGCAAAATTACACTAAGTTGGTAAAACCCGACCCCGGGCCCCACTGCTCGGAAAATTCCGAAATTAGTACCAACACGATCCTTATCTCGCCACGAGTCCGTACATATAAAATTTATCGAAATCGGAGTTCAAATGGCCTCCCAAATCCAAAAATCCCGTTTTCAAAACTTAGGCCACATTTCTTCAAGATTTCAACCCAATTTCATGAAGATTGATGCTAATACTACCATAAATTGATGTTTTTGAGTCAAGAATCTTACCTCCGACGATACCCGATGACTTCTCTGTGATTTCCTCGAGTTTTCTTCTCTCTAGGGCTTGAAATTGAGTTTTGGGAATGTAAACCCGTAACTCTCTGTTTCTGGACTTAAGTTCACTGCCAGAACAGGTTCTTCTACGCGATCGCGACTTGCTTCACGCGATCGCGATGCTCAAAATCTCAGCCTCACGCGATCGCGACTTCCTTCACGCGATCGCGATGCACAATCCCCCCGCCTCACGCGATCGCGTCCTTCATTCCTGCGATCGCGTAGCTCATTCTCCCTGGACCCATTTCTTCTTCTACGCGATCGCGTATATTGGCCTGCGATCGCGATTAACACCCATTCAATTCTACGCGATCGCGACGGTTACCCTGCGATCGCGATGCCTTAGCTCCCAGCTCTACGCGATCGCATCCCCATCCCCGCGATCGCGGAGAGCAATTGTCTGCTGAGGTTATGACAGCAACCAGATTTTGCTCTTTTCTTTCAAAAATGGTCCGTTTGGACCCCCGTATTCATCCCGAGACTCCCGGGACCCCAACGAAAACCACCAACATACTCCAAATCATGATACGAACTTGTTCCAACCATAAAAACACCATACTAAACATCAAAATCACCAATTACCCACGGATTCAAGCCTAAATTTCTTAAAAACTTTCAAAACTAACATTCAATCCAAAACCCGATCAAACGATGTCCGAATGACCTGAAAATTTGCGGACATATCCAAAATCACATAACGAAGCTACAAAAATTGTCGGAATTCCATTCCGACCCCCGGATCAAAATATCACCTACCATCCGGTTTTCGCCAAAATTCAACATTCGCCAACTCAAGCTTAAAACTACACCGGACCTCCGAATTCAATTCCGATTGTTCTCCTAAGTCATAAATGATCCCCCGGAACTAGTCGAATCATCAGAATCCGGTTCCGAGCACTCTAACTCAATAGTCAACTCTTGGTTGACTTTTCATATTCAAGTTTTCTTCAAACATGCTATTTGTTTCATTTTCAATCCAAATCGCTCCTAACTCACCCGATATACTCCAATACTGTTTTAAAAGCATAATATATGTAAATGCAAGGTAACGGGGTGGTAATTCCCGTAACAACGGGCCGGGTCGTTACAGGTTGAGCCCCAGTTTTATGCTTTGCCAGCCAGATCTGAGGCCGAGTTGTTAGATACTATTATTACAGGTACTATTCTGGTTTGTGATAAAGATGCGTCAGTGCTATTTGACCTTGGGTCTACATATTCATATGTGTCGTCCTATTTTTCACCCTGCCTGGCTATGTCTAGTTATGTTTGGACATTCTTGTCTATGTATCTACACCGGTAGGTGACTCCATAGTAGTCGACTGGGTGCATCATGCCTGCGTGGTTGTGTTTGAGGGTCTTGAGACCCGTGTTGATTTATTACTTTTAGATATGATGGATTTTGATGTTATATGGGGATGGATTAGTAGTCCCCGTATCATGCTATCTTAGATCATCACGCCAAGACCGTGACCTTGGCTTTGCTAGAATTACCCCAATTAGAGTGTAAAGGGACCCCAAGTCATGCCACCCATAGTTTTATTTCATACGTTAAGGCTCGACGCATGGTTAAGAAGGGGTGTTTAGCTTATCTGACGTATATTCGCGACTCCAGCGTAGAGGTTCCTTCTATTGACTCTGTTCCCATTGTACGTGAGTTTCTCGAGGTTTTCCCTTCAAACCTATAGGGTATGTCGCTCGACAAGGATATTGATTTTTGTATTGATCTGGTTCTGGTCATGCATTCCATTTCTATTCCGTAGTATCGCATGGCCCCGCTAGAGCTAAAGGAGTTAAAGGACCAGTTGTAGGATTTACTAAAGAAGGGTTTTATTAGACCTAGTGTTTCTCCTTGGGGTACGCCAGTGTTATTTGTGAAGAAGAAGGATGGTTCGATGTGGATGTGTATTTATTAGCAGCAGTTGAAAAAGGTGATAGTAAAGAACAAATATCCACTACCGAGGATTGATGATTTGTTTGACCAACTTCAGGGAGCAAGGGTGTTCTCAAAGATAGACTTGACATCTGGCTACATCAGCTGAGGATTAGGGCATCTGATGTCAGTAAGATAGCTTTTCTCACTCGGTATGGGCACTATAAGTTTTTAGTCATGTCATTTGGCTTGACAATGCCCAGCAACATTTATGGAGTTGATGAACCGGGTGTTCAGGCTTTATCTAGACTTGTTCATGATAGTTTTTATAGATGATATTCTGGTGTACTCTTGTAGCCAGGAAGAGCACGAGCAACACCTTAGAGTGGTTCTTCAGACTCTGAAGGATAGTCAGCTATATGCTACGTTTTCAAAGTGCGAGTTCTGGTTGAGTTCAATTGCATTTCTGGGTCATATTGTATCAGCATATGGTATTCAGATGGACTCGAAGAAGATACAGGAATTCAAGAATTGGGCTCGACCAGCTTCAGTGACCAAGATTCGGAGTTTCTTGGGGTTAGCAAGTTATACCGTCGGTTCGTAGAAGAGTTTTCTTATATCGCAGCCCCGATGACCAGATTGACCTAGAAGGTCGCCCAGTTTAGGTGGTCAGATGAGTGTGAGGCGAGCTTTCAGAAGCTTAAGACAGCTCTGACTATTGCACCAGCATTGGTTTTGCCCACGGGTTTAGGGCCCTACACAGTCTATTGTTATGCTTCCCGTATTGAGCTTGGAGTAGTATTGATGCAGGATGGCATAGTTATTGCCTATGCCTCGAGATAGTTGCAGATCTATGAGAAGAATTATCTCGTTGATGACCTAGAGTTGGTAGCGGTTGTTCATGCTTTAAAGATTTGGAAGCATTACCTATATGGTGTGACATGTGAGGTGTACACGGATCACAAGAGCCTTCAGTACTTGTTTAAGCAGAAGGAGTTGAATGTGAGGCAGTGGAGGTTGTTAGAGTTTTTGAAAGATTATGATGTTACTATCTTATATCACCCGGGTAAGGCCAATGTGGTAGCTGATATATTAAGTAGGAAGTATGCCAGCATGGGTAGTCTTGCTTATATCAAGGTCAGCCAAAGACCGCTTGCTTTAGATATTTGGGCCTTAGCCAATCGATTTGTGAGATTAGATATTTCTGAGCCTAGCAGACTGGTGGCTTGCAGAGTCGCTCGTTCTTTTTTAGTAGAGCGTATCCGTGATCGGTAGTTTGATGATCCCCATTTTTGTATCTTGAGAGACACGGTGCAGCGTGGAGGTGCCACGAAGGTGACATTAGGTGATGACGGTGTGTTGAAATTGTAGGGGAGAGTTTGTGTGCCCAATATAGATGAGATTCTTGATCGAGTGGGAGAGATGGCTTATAGACTTGCATTGCCACCTAGCTTATTGGCCGTGCATCCAATTTTTCATGTATCTATGCTTCGGAGGTATCACGGCGATCCTACACATGTGTTAGACTTTAGCACTGTCTAGTTGGACAAGGATTTATCTTGTGAGGAAGAGCCGGTAGCTATTATAGACCGGCAGGTCGTCAGTTGAGATCTAGGAGTTTTCCCTCTGTTCGTGTTCAGTGGAGAGGTCAGCCCCCTGAGGCCTCGACCTGGGAGTCCAAGTCTGATATGCGGAGCCATTATCCACATATGTTCCCCGACTCAGGTACTTATTTCTTTTGTCCGTTCGAGGACGAACAATTATTTTAGAGGTGGAGGATGTGACGACCCAAATGGGTCATCACCTGTTTCTTCATCCGTTCCATGCTTCTGAGGCCTTGAAAAGTTTATTTTCTATTGCCTCAATTTGCATGCACAGTCCAAGCGCATAGACGGAAAGCTTTTATGTTGAAATATGTGAAATCTATGAAAAAATTGAACAATTTTGTTCTTAATATGATTAATGTTGACTTTGGTCAACATTCTTGGTAAACGGACTCGGACTCGAGATTGGACGATCCCGGAAGGTCCGTAGAAAAATACCGGACTCGCGCATGTGCCCGGAGTCGAAATCTGAGGTCTAGAACCCGAGTAAAAGAATTTTTCTGTTAAATTATTTTTCTAAAATTGTTTAGGAAAAAGGAAAGGAAAATTGATTACAAGACTGTGGTATCGGACTCGTATTTTGGTTCTGATGCCCGATACAAGTCTTACATATTGTTTAAGATCTTTCTGTAAATTTTGGTTAAAATGAGACGTCATTTGATGTGTTTCGAACCTAAATATCTAAAGTTGAAAGTTTATGAAGTTTGAAATGAAAATGATGATTTTGAGGCTCGATTCTATGTGTATGATGTTAATTGGTAGATTTAATCGAACAGATGAGTCTGGAGTATGTTTTGAAGGCATATGCATGTCTAGTTTGGAGCCCCGAGGGTTCGAGTGAGTTTTGAGTAGGTCCCATGAGGGTTTTAGACTTAGCAGATATTGTGGGTCAGTTGCAGACCCCTAGCGCGGCCGCGGCACATTTTCGCGTGGTCCGCGTAGGGAGATTCAGAGAGGCCCCCGGCGTAGGTCCACCAGCGCGTCCGCGCACCAAATCATTACGGTCTATGCTGGGTAGGTTCAGAGAGTCGATTTCATGCACTTTCTTGGCGCGGCCGCGGGGCATTTTGTGCGGTCCGCGCCAGCTTTCAGTAAAGTATATAAATCAGAGATTTTCAGTTATTTTATACTTTTTCAAAATCCAAAACATAAGAGGCGATTTTCAAAATGATTCTTCTTCTTCAAAATGATTGGTAAGTGATTTCTAACTTATTTTCTTTACTCCTTGACATCTTTAAACATAACTTCAACTTCAAACCAAGATTTTAATGGGGTAATTTGAAACTTTAGGGTAGAACTACAGTTTCTAAATTTGGGGGTTTTGGACCTTAATTTAATGTCCGATTCCAAAATAACTTTTATATCTGAGTTCATGAGGGAATGGGTAATCAGGTTTTGGTTCGAACCTCGGGTTTTGACAAAGTGGGCCCGGGGGTATTTTGGGAAATTTTGAGTAAAACTTTGGGAAATTCATTTGCATGCATTCAAATTAATCCCATTAGCAATTGTTGATACGTTCAATCACTTTATGATTAGATTCGAGCAAATTGGAGGTGGAAACACGAGGTAAAGCTATAGGTGAGGAGTAAGTGGATTTCAAGGCTTTGAGGTAAGTGTTTGGTCTAACCCTAGCTTGAGGGAATATGAGTTGAGTCTTGTTAATAATTGCTATGTGATCGAGTATGATGTATATGCATGGTGACGAGTATCTATACATTAGTGTCTAGCATGATCGTGAGTCCTTATAATGTGATTATCATGACTTGGTTGTGAACTCCGTGTTTATTGGAGAATTTCTAACTATTGTGAATAACATCTGAATGGTAAAATGATTAATTGATTCTTGGGAGCATTGGCTAGAATTGTGATACGAATATTTTAGGTATACGAATTGACTTGATTAATTGGAGCGTTGGCTCAAAATAGAAGAGTGAATTATGAGATAAGGAAAAGTAAGAAAATGTTGTTAATTATTCCCTTGCCGGGACGTTTGGTTGAACTTGTTGGATTCTCTCCCTTGCTAGGACGTTTGTCAAATATTTGCTTATTATTATGTCTCTTAATTGTGATTGTTGTTTGGAAAATTAATCTGTTAAATGATATTGAGGAGTGGGTTGCACGCTGCAACAATGATATTGAGGATCGGGTTGCACACCGCAATAATAATATGTGAGAACTGGGTTACATGCCGCAACAATGATTCATGATAAATAATATGGGTCGGGTTGCATACCACAATAGTGATAATTATGGAGCGGGTTGCGCACTGTAACAGTTGATGATATTATATGAGGATAACGAGTGTTGGTACCTTGTTTTTATGTGAACATGACTGCTTTAGCCTGTTACTCTGGATTAATTTAATATTGTAAACCCCATAGCATGTTTCCCCTCCCATTTTGTTAGTTGTTTGGTATTTCGTTCCGTTGTATATTTATAACTGCACAGGTTTATGTGGTGTCCAGTCTAGCCTCGTCACTACTTCGCCGGGGTTAGGCTAGTTACTTACCAACACATGGGACGGTTGTAATGATGCTATACTTCTATGCATTTTTGCACAGGTCTAGATTTTGAGCAGCAGCAGCAGCAGTAATTCGGGAGCAAGTTTCCATATTCCACGAGACTGAGGTAGCCTTGCAGGTGTCCGTAGGCGCGGCGTCTCTTCTTTATGTTTTTCTTATTTGATTGTTGCCTCATTATCAGACAAATGTTATATTTCTTTCAGACCTTTGTATTTAGTTTATTCATAGAAGTTCATGAGTAACATGATACCAAATCTTTGGTAGAGGCGGTTATTGATGGTTTTGCATTTTGATTCGTTTTTATAAATCAGACTTCCGCTATTATTATTATTGGAATTCATGTTCTATACTGATGTTGTAAACTGTTAAAATAATTATTTTATGTTGAAAAGGTAAATAAGTTGGCTTGTCTAGCTACCACGAGTAGGCGCCATCACGATCCCAATGGTTGGAAATTCGGATCGTGACATCTTTGCTCTTGTGCTTGAAGAGCACTTAATTAATAATTATGCAATGGAGATGATAGAGAGATCTTTAGACTCTTCCAGAGAGGAACTTTTTGGATTCGAATCTCTTGGGAATTGTCACAAGACAACTATCCTGTCATCTTTGAAATCTTCGCCAATCAACCTGATTTTTTACGATTAAAGAAATTTGGTCACAATACTTAGTGATAGTCTCATCATCTTGCATTCTAAGAGATTCAAAATCTCTTTTCAAATTTAAAATCTAATTTGTCTGCCTCGTTCACTTCCTCGACTCGTGTATGAGTGTTTCCCAAGCTTTTTTTGTTGTCTCACATGCAATAATTTTGGAGAAGATTGAATCTGCAACTGAATTTTGTATTATAGTTTTGACTTTGTATTTTTTGGTTTTCTTATCTGAATGAGCTTTGATTTGGGCAAGGGTATGATTTGCGGGAAGCAGTTGTATATTTCTATCTTCCATTACAACTTCCTATAGATCATAAGCTTCAAGATAAGATTTCATCTTTACTGATCAAATTTGATAGTTTTCACTAGTGAAAGTTTGTGAGGTATTTAAAGAGAGACCGCTGCTTGCCATTATTAAAAAAATTTGTTAAAAATCGGTATGGGTAAAAATGCGTATGGTTTAAAAGCAGTTGAAATTGGTTATTTTTCCGCGAATTTAGAGATCCATCATGATCAATCATTGGAGCCTCTGATACCACTGTTATGGATTTTTTAAAATATGCAAGCAACAAGAAGGTTGAAAAATATGATTGAAAAACTGTCTCTAGAATTTTATTAAGCATAGGGCTTTAAATAGCCAAATAAATAAAGTAGTAGACTCCTCCTACAACTGAATTACTAAACTCTTACTATAGTTAAAATTCTGAATCTTCTAGCAGACTCCTTCTAAAACTAAATAACTAATTATTTTAAAAAATAATAGCACTTACAGATGCAAAATCCAACACATGTCGCTTGCTAGATTCAGCCTAATAAAAATCTTTATTTGAGTTAATGTAAAAAACAAACAATGTCAGTATTTATTTTTCTTATTATTTATATATACATATTAAATAAAAAATTCATCCAAACGGTGCCTTAAAGTATAGGTCATAAACGTAATAACGCACTTAACCTATTTGACATCATAAAGTATAACAATTGGCACACAAAACAACTAAGTAAGTTTATTATATTAAAATTACGGGCATAACTGATTTGACTCATTCATAAAGTTTTTGACCTTGCTGCTTGAACTTGGTGTTAGGTCGTTTAATTGAAGATATTTGTAAGGTTGGAAGGATTCCTTTGAGTAGCACAATAAATATTCTTTAGATTTATATAATGAGAAAATTTTACATATCTTATAACTAACTAACCCGAAAATAATAGACTATGATTCTACATCCAACTATAAAAAATTCTCAAAATTATTATTTAATTTTTAAAAAAGATTGCTCAAGTTTTTAAGTTAATTTTCAAATTAGAAATTATAACTCAAATATTAGTTCAACAAACCAAATTCATTTAAATGGTGAAAATTAGATTTTAACAAACTTAAATATGTGGGTTTAGATTCCGAATTTGATTTAAGCTTAAATATGTGGGTTTAGATTCCGAATTTGATTTTGTGAGAAATTTGGAGTGGTGTTATTTAAAATTGTTAGAAATAGTATGAGGATGTTGTATATAAAATTTGAAGTCATTTAATGGAGATTTGAACTATTTTGAACAAGAATTGTAACTGAAAATCATGGAAGAAGTTCGTCTACAGACGCTTGTATAAAGGTGTATAAAAGTGTATAATAGTGTATAAAATATGTTTATACACTCATATACACTATTATACAAGATTATACATAATTATACAAAAAACTGACTGCGTCTTCTTCCTTGCGTTTTTTTTTGAAAATTTAACTCAAATGTTCAAATCTACGCAAAATCACTTCAAATTGATAGTTTGAACTCCTTATGATATTTCCAATCAATTAGAACAACACCCAACCAAAACAACTAACAAACTCAAAAAATCCAATTTTCAAAAGTAAAGCTTTGAATAGCCTTCAATGGTGAACTTCTACTTTTCAATATTCTTACATTGCAACCAGATGACACATGGGAGAAGCAATAATAGCAGATGGCCCCTTGAAGCATATGTAAAATGAGTGAGAAGAAAAGACAGTGAAGTGCAATATTTGTGAGAATACAAATTTAACTCTATAAATTTTGAATTTGCTAGTGCATTCAAATATTTAAAATATGGGCTAGGTAGGATAAAATTTAAAAACATGGACTATTTTTTATTATGGTGTGATGTCAAGTGTATTTTATTATAATTGTTTCTTATATAATCCATTGACATTAGTGAATTAACTGCAAATTAAGTTGCAACATGTCAACGTCATGAACTACTCATGGATTAATTACTCAAGCATGTCTGCAATTTCAAGGATCAGGGGAGGTATGAAATGGTTATCTCGATTGGAAATCAAGAAACGAAGTCACTCGACCAAAAAAAGGTCTTATTTGAGTTCAAAGCGAGGAGTGAATTAATTCTTTTTTATGTATATATTATATATGACACTCGTTGAATTTTTGGATTACATAATTGAAAAGGTTTTCGTGGAATAACTCATCTAAGTGGGTTTCATGTATTTATATTACATTCACTATAATGTTACAATACAAAGAATGAAAATGCAACAAATACAGAGATACAAATATGGCAATACAATCAATCAAAGGTAATTATAGTAAATGCTAATTATCATCTAAATACATGCTAATCTTTTAAAATAAACATAGAATATTCCCTAACTTACATCTTTACTATCACAACCCAAGTTCTCCCTATATGACCCATCGTGACAGCACTTAATCTTTATGACTAGGTAAGCCTAATATTTGCGGGAAAATCTAGAAACATAAAACCTAAAAACTAACAGAAAAATTTTAAATAAGCAATTAAGATTCGCTCGACATATTCAATAATCACTCTCGAAATATACACAACTATCCCAAACGAAAATAGTATCTCTATACTCAGGAGACTAAAAAACGGAAATAGAGGAAGTGTTTGACATGGCGAAAAGTAGAAAGGGACTATGATGTCTGCAGACGTGGTAAATATACCTTGAAGTCTCCAAAGATGTCTTGACGCACTGATAATTCGGTTGATAAGCATCCTGGATCTGCACACAAAAATATGTGCATGGAAGGGCATGAGTATACCACAACTGTAACGACCCGGCCCGTCGTTACGGGAATTATCACCCCGTTACCTTGCATTTACATATATTATGCTTTTAAAACAGTATTAGAGTATATCGGGTGAATTAGGAGTGATTTGGATTGAAAATGAAACAAATAGCATGTTTGAAGAAAGCTTGAATATGAAAAGTCAACCAAGAGTTGACTATTGAGTTAGAGTGCTCGGAACCGGATTCTGATGATTCGACTAGTTCCGGGGGATCATTTATGACTTAGGAGAACAATCGGAATTGAATTTGGAGGCCCGGTGTAGAAATAGGCTTGAATTGGCTAAGGTTGAATTTTGGCGAAATCCGAACGGTAGGTGAGATTTTGATCCGGGGGTCGGAATGGGATTCCGACAGTGGCAGTAGCTTCGTTAGGTGATTTTGGATATGCCTGCAAAATTTCAGGTCATTCGGACGTCGTTTGGTCGGGTTTTTGATTGAATGTGTAATTTGGAATGTTTTAAGAAAATTAGGCTTGAATCCGTGTGTAATTGGTGATTTTGATGTGTAGGATGGTGTTTTTATGATTGGAACAAGTTCGTATCGTGTTTTGGGGTATGTTGGTGGTTTTCGTTGAGGTCCCGGGGCCTCGGGGTGAATCCGGACCATCATCCGGCATTTGGAAGCAAGAAGTGATCTGCTGTAAATTGCAGATCACTGGGCATAAAATAAGCCTTCGCGTTCGCGAAGGAGGGTCCCGCGTTCGCGAAGGCCGGGTCAGTAAGGCATCGCGTTCGCAAGAGCAGTGACGCGTTCGCGTAGGTTGGGGCCAGTTGGTCATCGCGTTCGCGATGGGTTGGATCGCGTTCGCGCAAGAGGAAAAGGTAAGGCATCGCGGACGCGTGGCTTCACGTCGCGTTCGCGTAGAGTAAAAATCCGGAGCCGGGAAGTTGGCCTTCGCGGACGCGTGAAGGTGTGTCGCGTTCGCGAAGGGTATTTTTGGGCAGAGCTTCGCGGACGCGTGATAGGCGTCGCGAACGCGTAGAGCAAATTGCTCTGGCAGTGAGTTTAATTACAGAACATTTCACATACGGGTTCATTAACCCAAAACTCCATTTTTGAGTTCCAAGAGGAGAAATTGACGGGAGATTGCTGGGAAATCATCGGGGTTTCGTTGGAGGTAAGTTTTGTGGCTTAATTACATCATTTTAACATGAAATCCTTGGTTAATTCTCTCTAAATGGGAGATTAAATGTGGGTTTGAGCCCTAAGCCTAAATTGAAGAA
>JASVEL010003923.1:0-39782 GCA_032618575.1 Nicotiana noctiflora
CCGGATGATATAATATAGTAATGTCATAATCCTTAAGCAACTCAAGCCATCTCCGCTGTCTCAAATTAAGATCTTTCTGTTTGAACAAGTGCTGGAGACTACGATGGTCGGTATACACCTCACAAGACACACCATACAAATAGTGCCTCCAAATCTTCAATGCATGAACAATGGCGGCTAGCTCCAAATCATGAACAGGATAGTTCTTCTCATGTGGCTTCAACTGCCGAGAAGCATAAGCAATCACCTTACCTTCCTGCATCAACACACAACCTATCCCCACTCTCGAGGCATCACAATAAACGGTATATGAACCTGAAGCTGATGGCAATACTAACACTGGAGCTGTGGTCAAAGCTGTCTTGAGCTTCTGAAAGCTCTCCTCGCACTCATCCGACCACACGAATGGTGTACCCTTCTAGGTCAATTTAGTCAATGAAGAAGCAATGGATGAAAATCCCTCTGAACAAACCGGCGATAATATCCCGCCAAGCCAAGAAAACTCCTAATCTCTGTAGCTGAGGACTGTCTAGGCCAACTCTGCACCGCCTCTATCTTCTTTGGATCAACCTGAATACCATCACGAGACACCACATGCCCCATAAATGCTACGGACTCGAGCCAAAACTCGCACTTGGAGAATTTAGCATATAGCTTCTCCTCCCTCAATCTCTGCAACACAATACTCAAATGCTGAGCATGCTCCTCCCGACTACGGGAGTAGACTAGAATGTCATCAATGAACACAATCACAAATGAATCCAAATAAGGCCCGAACACACTGTTCATCAGATGCATAAATGCTGCTGGGGCGTTGGTCAGCCCAAACGACATCACAAGAAACTCATAATGACCATATCGGGTCCCGAATGCAGTCTTCATAATATCCGAGTCCCTGATCTTCAGCTGATGATAGCCTGAACGAAGATCGATCTTAGAAAATACCCTCGCACCCTGTAACCGATCAAACAAATCATCTATGCGCGGTAGAGGGTACTTGTTCTTCACCGTCACTTTGTTCAATTGCCTATAATCAATACACATTCGCATGGAACCATCTTTCTTTTTAACAAATAATACCGGCACACCCCACGGAGACACACTAGGGCGGATGAAACCCTTATCCAGAAGCTCCTGAAGTTGCTCTTTCAGTTCCTGCAACTCAGCTGGTGCCATCCAATAAGGAGGAATAGAAATGGGCTGAGTGCCCGGCACCAAGTCAATGCCACAATCAATATCCCTATCTAGTGGCATACCCGACAGGTCTGAGGGGAATACATCCGGAAAGTCCCTCACAACAGGTACAAAATCAATGCTAGGAGACTCAGCTCCCATATCCCTCACAAATGCTAAATACGACAAACACCCTTTTTCAACCATCTTCTGAGCTTTTAAGAATGAAATAACACGGCTAGGGACGAAATCGGTCGAACCCCGCCACTCTATCTGAGAAATACCAGGAATGGCCAACGTAATTGTCTTAGCATGACAGTCCAATATAGCATGATACGGAGACAACCAGTCCATACCCAATATAACATCAAAGTCCACCATACCCAACAATAACAAATCCGCCTGGGTCTCCAGACCCCCAATAGATATAACACAGGATCTATAGACATGATCCACAACGATCGTATCACCCACGGGGGTGGATACATGAACAGGTAAATCAAGACTACCACGAGTCGCACCCAAATAATGTGCAAAATAAGAGGACACGTAAGAATATGTGGACCCTGGATCAAATAGAACATAGGCATCTCTGTGACAGACAGAAATGATACCTGTAATCACTGCATCGGAGGCAACTGCATCACGCCTGTCAGGAAGTGCATAGAAACGTGTCTGGCCTCCACCAGATCTCTCCTCGCCCTGGGGCGACCACGAGAAGACTGACCTCCACCTCTACTAGACTGAGATGGTGCTGAAGATGAGGGCTGATCCCTCTGCTGAGTCCTGTCCCTACGGAGTCGAGGGCACTGTCTCCTCATGTGGCCAAACTCACCACACTCATAACATGCACCTGGTGCTGGAGAAGGGGACTGAAGAGAACCCCTCACCGCAAAAGAACCCTGGGCTGAAGAAGTAGGTGCTGCACCCTGGGCTGGAAGGGCACTAAGTGATGACCGACCCTGCTGAAACCCCTGTCGACCACGACCATAAGAACCTCCGCTCTGCTCTGGGCGGCTCGAATGAGAAGGTCTAGATGAGCGACCTCTGCTCTGCTGGGAATGCCCTCTAGATGGAGCACCACTGAAACTGCCAGAACCACGAGGCCTCTTGGCCTCCCGCTCCTCTCTCTCTCGGCGACGATCCGCCTCAATGGAGCGTGCCATATCAACAACCTGCTCAAATGATGATGAAAAAACTCTCTCTCTGGTCATAAGAATGCGGATAGAGTAGTTGAGGCCATCAATGAACCTCCTGATCCTCTACCTATCATTAGGGATCATCCATGTGGCATGCCTAGCCAACTGAGTGAATCTAAGCTCATACTGAGTCACAGACATGTCGCCCTGAATCAACCACTCGAACCGGCGACGTAGCTCCTCGCGACGAGACCGAGGTACATATTTCTCTAGAAAGAGAGTAGAGAACTGCTGCCATGTGAGAGGTGCTGCTCTTGCAGGCCTACGCCTCTCAAACTCCTCCCACCAATCAAATGCGGGACCAGTGAACTGAAAGGTAGTAAATGAAACTCCGCTGGACTCAAGAATACCAGCCGTCCGCAACATCCTCTGACACTTGTCCAAGAAACCCTGGGCATCCTCGCCCTCAACGCCACCGAAATGGGGTGGCTGAAGTCTACCAAATCTCTCAAGACGACGCTGCTCGTCATCGGGCATAACATGAACCATATGCTCTGGAGCTGGAGCTGGTGCAGCTGGAGGAATAACCGGTGCAACCACATGAGCGGGGACCGCCTCTAGCGTCTGAAGTCCCTGAACAACCGGGTCAGGTGTGCGAGCTGCGAGGGTCCAATGACCACACACCTGACTGAGATGTCGCTACGGTAGCGGTAGCTGAAACTACCCGAGCCAAACCGGAACACACCGATAATATCCGAGCAAGAGTCTCGTGAAGACCGGGAATAGCAATAGATACGGCCTCGGCCTTGAACTGGGGCCGCCGGAGCATCAACCACCTGGGGCTGCTCCCGAACCGGTACAATAGGCGGGTCAGCTGGCACCGCCTCGGCCCGCCCTACCTCTACCTCTAGCACGACCGCGCCCACGGCCTCTAACGAGGTGGTAATGGAGGTCGTCCACCTCGTCCCGATGCTCGCGTTCTCGCCATCCGCGAGAGAATAGAATATAGAAGTTCAGTTCTCGGAACAACCAGATCGCACGACAGAGTTCAAGAAAAGTGAAGTGTTTCCTAAAGGTTCGCAACCTCCCGAGGATAAGTACAGGCATCCCCGTACCGATCCACAAGACTCTACTAATCGGCTCAAGACTCACGAGGCCTAGTAAACCTAGGCTCTGATACCAACTTGTCACGACCCCAAATCCGGTCGTAATGCTACGGACTCGAGCCAAAACTCGCACTTGGTGAATTTAGCATATAGTTTCTCCTCCCTCAATCTCTGCAACACAATACTCAAATGCTGAGCATGCTCCTCCCGACTACGGGAGTAGACTAGAATGTCATCAATGAACACAATCTCACAAATGAATCCAAATAGGGCCTGAACACACTGTTCATCAGATGCATAAATGCTGCTGGGGCATTGGTCAGCCCAAAAGACATCACAAGAAACTCATAATGACTATATCGGGTCCTGAATGCAGTCTTCATAATATCCGAGTCCCTGATCATCACACTATGTGGAGCTAAACTTAACGTTATAGGGTTGTGGTTCTTTCATGACTATTCTTATTTGGATATTATTTTTTATTTCTTAGTTTATCATATTGGTTTATCTATTTATTCTTGCTCTTAATTATTTAATTGCTTGATCACCAATTCAATACTATCTACAAAACTTGAATTGAACTTGAAAGTGGGAAATCTAGATTGCATATAGGCTTGATTAGAGCAAGTTCTTGAACCTGGGCATTGGGAAACGAGTTCACGGTTAGGATAGACATATATCTAATTGCCTTATTTTGTTGATTTATAGGAATTATAAATGCGTTCTTGTTGATTCTAATTCCTCAGACGTATTGGAGTTAGGTTAGCTTGAATAGGCGAGTAAGAACTCGACAGATTCTTATGAATAATATTAACCATGTCGACCAATAAACCTGATAAATTAATTAGCTAATTTTATTGAAGAGTACAATAGGATTGTTTGATAGCCCATAACCATAGATCGTTTTTATTACATTGATATCATAAAAATCTGCTCTTCCTCTATGCAAAGTGCATTATTTGTTTTTATTTATTTTAATTAGTTTAGAATCAAATATTTCCAGTTTTAATTCCTGTTTAGTTAGGATAGTCTAATTTAGTTAATAGTTAATCATACGTCCTCGTGGATTCGACATCCAACTTTTAGTCACTTTATTACTTAACAACCGCGTGTATTTGCATGTGTGTTTGGCCATAACAGTATCAGTGTGGGGAGGCGATCTTCAGAGAATTCGAGTTATATCTGTGCCTCGTCAGCAGATCGAGGATTCCCTCTCTATTCTCTCTTTCAGCTATAGCCTTTTGTATTTTCTTTTGACTAGACATTCTGGAATTATAACACTATGTAGTGTCCATATCATGTGATTTAATAAGATTCTGAATTTTGGGAGTTGATTCAGTTTGAGAGTGTGTATTTGTATATGTCGAGCGACATCTTCAACATATTCATTATGTTTTTATTCGCGGCTTTTGGCTAGTTTTATCTTTCGTTTTTTTTCAATTGTTAGGCTTACCTAGTCGTAGAAACTTGGTGTTGTTACGACAATTCACGGTGGGAAAACTTGGGTCGTGAATTCGCTCGGGCCAGTACGGCACCAGGTGCCTGTCATACCTCCCAGGTTTGGGGCATGACATTTCAAATTCATATTTTCTTCAAATTTTCACATAAAATATTAACCGCAGTCATCTCAAATTATTTTTAAGGTTAAACTTTATATTTTCTTCAGTTTTTCATATAAATACAATCCGAAAAGACATGGACTATGCACGCAAATCAAGAATCACTAAGCGGAACTAATCCAGCTCTAGGACACAAAAATAAAGGCTAAAACCAATGACCAATTGGGTCATCACATTATCGCAACACATTTGATTATTTGACAAATTTGTTACTTACTATACTTTAAAAGAGTTTTGAACACACACTGTTCGAGCTAAAAGGACGGATTCATTCGAACCCACAAGTAATGGGCTAGACCTACCCCTTTATCCCACTATAAGAAATAACGTTAATCATATTCAATTGTTGTAGATCTAACTGATCAGATAATTAATTTCTGAAAAAACACAAGTCATTGAACACCATGCGATATCGTTGATGATCATCACTTTGTTGTGGATCTAACTGTTCGAAAAAATAATAATCACTATCACTATCATACATGAGAAAACCAGATATACTAGCTAACTTTGGTTCCAAATTCTTGATATTTTCTTGCCAAATCCGCTGAATATCTTTGTCTTCCAACGGCTTAAAATTAATAGTACAGAATTAGCTAAAGATCAATTTTCCTTAACTAATTTGTTCTTTTGCAGGAAAATTAACAAAGTTAAGCTGCTTGGTCTACACGTTAGCAATTTAGTTTTGGTTTTTTTTTTTACAATATAGAAGTCTACAAGATAGATGGTAATGTAAATAAGTCCTGCATAGTTATGACTTTCCACTAGCTATTAAAAGATTTAGATATTTGGTATCCACAACTCATAATTTCTAATTCTAATTCAAATTTGCCTGGTGTAGACACATTAAAGGAGATTACTCCCTATGTTTTCAATTCTAAGAATTGAATTGAGACATGTAACCCCTTAGTAGGTTAATATCTTTATTCAATCACCTAACCAATATAATCACATACCTAAATAACTCTGGCAAAATTGTACTTGAGAAAATATTTTGAGAGGAATCCTAATTCTTATTGAGAAAAATAAATTTGAAATATCTTGATGATAATATTAATAATAAAATAATATTCTGGTAGAAGAATAGCACTAAAAGTTTAAATCTCCTGGTGGGAACAAAGTACCAAGAGAACTGAATAAAGATAATACCCTGCTAAGGGTACTGAACAGAGGAAGATTTAGGATTTAAATTCTATTTGTTCAATATTAAGGTTGTTAGCATTGATCTCATTATATTTTTAAAATTATGAGTTCATACCTGCTCTTTTTTACAAGTTTTATATTTACTCAGCTTGAAAATATATTTGTTCAAATTGAACCTGTAGCTATAATCGGACATCCACGTATTGAATGGGCCACCAATACGAACACTAATATTCTTTGTGTTTGGTATTTCATATATAAGAAAGATAAGGGAGGAAAATATGAAAGTATTGAATCTTTAAAGCGTATATACTCAAATCTCTCTATAACAATATCATTTTTTTCGATACCAAGAAGGACTATTAAGATCTTCCAAAATGTGAATATAATAGATCTACAAAGTGTAGAAGACCCAACAAACACATAGTTCTGAAACTTTTGATGTTATTAGATGAGGTGCTTGATTACATGTTCATCATTGTTGTTAGACCAGTTAAATAACATGAGTCAAACTTTTCTATTTCTTTATCTCAAATTGTATTATTTATATAACCATAATGCACCAAACATGCAAAAATTGGGAAGTCATATGGAATCATTGGTAATTACTAGTAATTCAGTCCAATGCTGAATAATTATTTTGGAGAATAATCGAAGAGTGAGTGCATGAGAACTAAACTAGCCACAGGGTTAGCTAGAATTTGAAAAGGTAAAAGAGAAAAAATTGAAGCGTCTTGTACCCAAGTAAATAAAATTTAATGCAAGTTCAACGGGGAATTATTTTGCAAAAAATTTAAGTTCTTTGTGTACTGACTACGTAACATATTTGTATACTACCAGGTAAAGTTTATTGCCGCAACAAGTAGCTGAGGGTGTGGACCTTTAATGAAATTGGTGTAAACCTTGTAGACTAGGGTTCAAATCTCAAAAATAAACTTTAGATGATTTCTTTCTGTATACCTAAGTTATAGAGGGGCATAATTATTACCTGGTTCATGTGCTGGTGGAAATCCTTTATGTTATAACTGCATATATAATTTAAACCCTTTTATAAACAAGCATTATATTAAAGAGAAAATTATTAAGATTTGTTATCATCTAGACAACATTCTCATATATCGTATATATAAAAACCGATGCTCGAATAATCTCCGATCTAATTTAGCAAAGCGAAAGCCAATCGATGTGGTATACTAAAAAATTAAATGCATTGCATAAATTTAAGAAAATTATTTGTTTAAAAAAATTTTCCTCCATACTCTTTAGCTTTAGGGAACTTTAAAGATAGGTTTATGTTCAACCACGCTAATGCACGCATTAATAGTTTTGGTATTTCTAATACCATGTTTGCTATGTAGTAGTTATACGTAGGATAATACCAAATATGTTGTCTAACTAATACTTGCATTTGTAATATATAAATTGAAAAACTATACCAAACAAAGAATTAGTCATACCAAAAGCTAATGCATGCATTATCTACTATATTGACTCCTACCAAACGACCCCGGAGCTCATGCAGAGGTATAAATAGTGGATAGCATGCTATACATACCCGTTCAAAAAATAATTAGATACTCTAAAATGCCAAACCTTATTGTTGTACTTTATGTAGTCTCCATTTTCATATGCACTTTGTGTATCTCTATTCGCAATTTTTTGTGGATAATATTCACTTCTATTATCACAAGCAAATGGAGTGCAAGAAATAAGAAATCAAATATGCCATTGCCCCCAGGTCCAAAACCATGGCCGATAATCGGCAGACCTTCCTCAAATTCTCCTAAATAGAAAGCCAACATCTCATGTGATACATAAACTAATGGAGGAAATGGACACTGAAATTGCCTGCATTCGTCTTGGTAATGTCCATGTCATTCCTGTCACTTCTCCCGAGCTTGCATGTGAGTTCTTAAGGAATCAAGACTCTATTTTCTCATCAAGACCTATTTGCGTGTCTGCGAACCTCGTTAGCAATGGATACTTGACTTCAGTGTTTCTACCTATATGTGATCAATGGACAAAAATGAGAAGAATTATTGCTTCTCATGTGCTCTCACCAACATCTTTTCAATGGCTTAGTCATAAAAGGGATGAAGACGCTGACCACCTTCTTCGATATGTTTACAATGAATGCAGCAACCAACAGGTAATCAACTTGAGGAAAGTGACAAGAAATTATTGTGGGAATGTTATTTGGAATATGATTTTCAGCAAGAGATTATTTGGAAAAGAAGTTGAGGAGCAAGTTAATGCACTCTTCACACTTCTTGAATACCTCCATTCTTTTGGTATCTCAGATTTCTTTCCATTTTTAAGTGTGTTTGATTTGGATGGTCACCAGAAAATTATCAAGAAAGCCTTTGCCATAGCAACAAAACACATTGATACTGAAATTGATAAGAGGATTCAGATTTGGAAGGATGGCACCAAAACTGTGGAAGAAGACATCCTTGATGTTCTTATAATGCTCAAGGATGACAATGGAAATCCGTTGATGAATGTTAAAGAGATTAAAGCACAAGTCCTTGTAAGTATACTTTCAATCCCCTAAACCATGCTAAAATGATATATTTATTTAAAATGGTCGCTGTTTTCTTCCTTAATATCACATTACAATGAATAATAAAATATTTACTTGGATTACACGGATGGATTTTCTGATTGAATCATAGTTCAGAACAATAAAAAAGACTACCAAATTTCAAGACAAATTAAAACATTTCCATTCCCTTCAACCCACCATATAAATAATTACTAACAAAAATATATAATCTATTAATGTTCACCTTGTGAAATGGTGCTGCTATGTCTGACTTGTTACAAACGGTTAATATATAGGAAATCATGTTGGCAACAGTTGATAACCCCTCAAATGCAGTTGAATGGACACTTGCAGAAATGTTGAACCAACCACAATTGATGCAAAGAGTCATAGAAGAACTCAACACTGTTGTTGGGAGCAATAGATTAGTTCAAGAATCAGACTTGGTACGGCTAAATTATGTCAAAGCTTGCATAAAAGAGGCCTTTCGTCTCCACCCAATGTTGCATTTTAATGTTCCTCATGTCTCTATTTCTGATACTATTATTGCTGAAAAATACTTCATCCCTAAAGGGAGTATAGTGCTATTAAGTCGTCTAGGACTTGGTCGGAATCCTAGAGTTTGGGAGGAGCCGATGAAGTTTAAACCTGAGCGCCATCTAAAGGAAAATAATGGCGAAGTAGTTCTCAATGATTCAGAGTTACGCTTGTTATCATTTAGTACCGGACGACGAGGGTGCCCTGGTGGGAAACTTGGTTCTACCATTACTACCATGTTACTTGCTAGGCTTCTTCACGGATTTACTTGGAGTTTACCACCAAATTCACCACGCAATGACTTAATTGAGTCGTCGAAGAGTGATCTCTTTTGTACATTGCCACTTCTTGCTCAAGCAAAACCAAGAGTAGTTGAGACAATGTATCCTTTACACAAAAATTTTAAATCTTATTCCGGTTGTTGTGTAGGGGGTAATCAAATTTCTTCAAACTAGTCTCTATTTCATGTGCCTCGCACGTGAGCCCTAATAATTATTGCAACATTTATATTTAAATATAATAAATTTTAATACAATAAATAATTTAGCACATTTATCCTATATATTATACAAGCACTTGTAATTGTTTGGATGATATTGCGAGAAAACCTTGGTGAGGTAAGTGTACATTATTTAAGCAATATGATAGAGATATAATATAGAAAATAAAAATTTTGAATATTTTTCTTTTGGAAAGACGGTAAATTTGAATGAAGAATTGACTTAAAAGGGGAGGGTGCGATAAAAACAGAAGGCAACAAAAATGCACTATGTAGGCAAAAGGGCTTGCGAGAAAACCTTGGTGAGGTAAGTGTACGGTTAGCCACAAATAATATATGTATTTACTTTTAACTTACTATTTAAAATAACTTTAGTCTATAGTCATTGCGTTAATAAACTTTAACAAACCGGATGAAAATACCCTTCTAATTATGTCCTTTAACTTTTGAACTTAACTTCAGGACATCTGGATTACTTGTCCTTAACTTTTGAACTTATAACTTTAAGATCAGGACTACATCTCCTTAACTTTTGAACATGGAACTCTAAGTTCAGGGCTTCTGTCACGACCCCAAATCCGGTCGTGATGGTGCCCAGCACATTGCTAGGCCAGCCTGACCAATTAACAACAATCACGGAGCCACAAGCTCACTTTATCCAATTTAAGCATAACAGAATAATTTAACAGTGATAGATATATTAAAAACAGGGAACCAAGTCCCAACACGTGCCAACTCCCATAGACCGAAGGGTCAAGAGTCATGAGCCTCTACAGAGTATACAAAGTGTAAATAGCGAATATAACTGTGCACAACTGTGGGATGGTCAGAACAAAATATAGACAAATTGGAGAATCAGGTCCTGCGAACGCTGGCAGCTACCTCGATTGTCCAGAAGCACTCCCGAACCGTAATAGAATCAGCCCTACTATGATGTACCTGGATCTGCACACAAGGTGCAGGGAGTCGGGTGTGAGTACTTCCAACTCAGCAGTAATAAAAGTAAATAATGCTGAAGGGAAGAAAACCACGATAGGCACTATCTCATGCTACACAATACAGAACTATCTTTTTATCCCTTTCCAGCATATGTGAGTAGATTATTAAAAATCTCAATTTTTAGCTACTTTCTTTCATAATAATATACCAATACCTGGATACAATCTCAAGTAGTGCAAGTCCGCACTCAAATCAGCCCCTCGGGCTCAGCACTCCTTATCAATTTACACCAGGAGATCTGGTCAATAAGGCAACCAGTCCCCACGACTAGGTAAGCCTAACACGTTGCGGAATCTATAAGTTATAAATACTTAAATAAGAAACAGTGGAAAATAACATAAAAGATATGTAATCCGTGCCGCTTGGCACATACATCCGTCACACAATAAATAAAACACTACCAAGATCCGGAACCCCACGGTAACACAGACTAAAAGGGAAATACAACTGTGGCTCTATGTGTAAAGAGTATCTAACAACGAAATGAAGAAAAATGTCAACTAGTAATACTAGAATGGAAGGGAAGCCTCCGGATCCGCGGACGTAGCAGATCATACCTCGAAGTCTCCCAGAAAGCTGCGGAATCACCTAGTACGAGCCTCCTCTGATGTACCCGGATCTGCACAACAAAAGTGTGCAGAAGAGTAGCATGAGTACACCACGGCGGTACTCAGTAAGTGCCAAGCCTAACCTCGATGGAGTAGTGACGAGGAAGGTCAGGGCCCTACAGAGAAACAATAATAATATAATGATAACAAAATAAACAGTTTAACATATAATAACAATAATTTCCGAAATAACAACATTACGATGTTTACTGAAACTATCTACAATCAAGCTAATAACAAGTAACCAACTCAAATAAACGAATCCAGGATCTGTGGGAATTGAACCCACAGTCCCATTCTCAGTACCTCTGGGTCTCCGGGAATCGAACCCGCAGCCCATGTCTCAATAATATCTCAATAACTCAGGATCTCCGGGAATCGAACCTGCAGTCCCTACCAATAACTCAGGATCTCGGGAATCGAACCCGTAGTCCCTACCAATAACTCAGGATCTCGGGAATCGAACCCGTAGTCCACATTTCAATAATCTCAGGATCTCGGGAATCGAACCCGTAGTCCACATTTCAATAATCTCGGGATCTCGGGAATCGAACCCGTAGTCCATATTTCAATAATCTCGGGATCTCGGGAATCGAACCCGTAGTCCACATTTCGATAATCTCAGGATCTCGGGAATCAAACCCGTAGTCCACATTTCAATAATCTCAGGATCTCGGGAATCAAACCCGTAGTCTATATTTCAATAATCTCATGATCTCGGGAATCGAACCCGTAGTCCATAACCACAGCAAGTAAAGGAATACACAGAGAGAAGTATAATATGCTTAACGATAACTTCGCCGATAAACAACGCCAGCGATTACCAAGAAAACTCAAGTAAGTCAATTAAGCAACTAGACAGTTATATTATTTTTGAAACTATGGCATTTTTGAACGATCACTTGTCGAATTTAACAACTAAAAACAGGAATATCACTCATTGAACATTTTGAGTAAAGTATGTGTTCAACAACCAGCCGCATGTACACGCCCGTCACCTCGCGTACAAGGCATTTAAAGTATCACAATAATATCCTAGGGGTGAAAATCCCCCACACGAAGTTAGACAAGCCACTTACCTCAATTCCGGTACAAAAACCGCTAAGAAATAACCCTCTTGCCACGAGAATCAAGCTTCGCACGCGTAGAATCTGATCAAATACAGTAGAAACACAACAAATTAGGCCAATGGGACTACACCCAATCAATACAACTCAATTTACATCAAAATTCCCAAAGTTGTCAAAACCCGACTTTCGGTACGCTTATCGAAAAATCACGAAAGTCACATATTCGGAACCCTCATCTCAATACGAGTCTAAGCATATCAATTTTACCAAATTCGGACTCCATTTGCCCATTCAAAACCTTGATTTTCTAAAGTTCAAGCCTAGGGCTAAATCCTCCATAAATTACCCCAAATTCCTCCATTTTCATAATATAATTGCATAATATTATCAATACTAATCATAGTTTAAGTCCATAGTTGATTACCCGATGATTTCCCTTGAATTTCTCTTCAAAATCGCCCAAATCGCCTCTAAAGCCGAGACCCAAAATGTGTGAAATGTTCTGAAATTTTTCTAACTTATGATACACTTACTTACAGCGATTTTCGCTTCTGCAGAATATTTTCCGCTCCTATGCACCCGTATCCGCGATCAAAGGGTCGCTTCAGCGGTTCCAGGCCTAGCCGGCCATTTCCGCTTCTGCGAGCGAAGGGCCGCTTAAGCGGGCCCGCTTCTGCGAAGAAGCTTCCGCTTCTGCGGAAACATCCGCCTCTGCGAACCATTGTCCGCTTCTGCGGTCTCGCCCAAGCGGTCAAATGTCCGCTTCTGCGGACCATGCCCCTTTTTCTCCCCTTCGCTTCTGCGATCACTGGCTCGCACCAGCGATGCCGCTTCAGCGGAATGACTTCCGCTTCTGCGTAACCAGCCGCTCCTGCGCACCTCGTCCGCTTCTGCGGACACGCTCCTGCGTCCAAAATTCCGCAGGAGCGGAAACAACAGAAGCAGGATCCCAACCTGCAATTTTTCCACAATTGTTTCTCCCGTTTAACCATCCGAAAACACCCCGAGGCCCCCGGGACCTCATCCAAACATACCAACACATCTTAATACCTTATTCGAACTTGCTCAAATCCTCAAAACACGTCTAACAACATCAAAACCCATAATTCACATCGAATTCAAGCCTAAATTTCTTAAAACTTTCCGAATTGCACATTCGATCTAAAACCCGACCAAACGACGTCCGAATGACCTGAAAATTTGCGGACATATCCAAAATCACATAACGAAGCTACAGAAATTGTCGGAATTCCATTCCGACCCCCGGATCAAAATCTCACCTATCGTTCGGATTCGCCAAAATTTCAACCTTCGGCATTTCAAGCCTAATTGAGCTACGGACCTCCAAAATACATTCCAAACGCGCTCCCAACCCCGAAATCACCTAACGGAGCTAATGAAACCATCGGATTTCCGTTCCGAGATCGTCTTAACACTGTTCCGGCTACGGACCATTTTCTAGTTTCAAAGCTCTTATTTAGGGACTAAGTGTCCCAAAATGCTCAAATTTTCGGAACCGACTCTCCCGGCAAACCACAATAGTAGAAATGAACTTAGGGGAATAGTTAAATTAGGGATTGGGGCGTAATTTTCTAAAACGACCGGTCGGGTCGTTACATCTTCCCACACTTAAAGATTCGTTCGTCCTCGAACGAGCATAGAAAACATACCCGGAGTAGTGAAAAGATGAGGGTACTGGCTGCGCATATCCTGCTCGGTCTCCCAAGTCGCCTCCTCGACCGGTTGGCCCCGCCACTGAACCTTTACCGAAACGATGTTCTTTGACCTTAGCTTTCTGACTTGCCTGTCTAGAATGGCTACTTGGCTCCTCAACATAAGATAGATCTTTGTCTAGCTGAACCGATGTGAAATCCAACACATGCGACGGGTCACCATGGTATCTCCGGAGCATGGAGACATGAAATACGGGGTGAACTCCGGCTAGGCTGGGAGGTAAGGCCAACTCATAAGCAACCTCCCCAACACGCCTCAAAATCTCAAAAGGGCCAATAAATCTAGGACTCAACTTTCCTTTCTTTCCAAACCTCATAACGCCCTTCATGGGCGAGACTCGAAGCATAACCCGCTCACCAACCATAAAAGCCACATCGCGAACCTTCTTGTCCGCATAACTCTTCTGTCTAGACTGGGCCGCACGAAGTCTGTCCTGAATCACCTTGACCTTGTCCATAGCCTCCTGAACCATATCGGTACCTAGCAACCTGGCCTCGCCCGGCTCAAACCAACCCACGGGAGACCTGCACCTCCTACCATATAGGGCCTCGTACGGTGCCATCTGAATACTAGACTGGTAGCTGTTGTTATAAGCAAACTCCGCCGGTGGCAAGAAGTGATCCCATGAACCTCCAAACTCAATCACGCACGCACGGAGCATATCCTCCAAAATCCGAATAGTGCGCTCGGACTGCCCATCAGTCTGGGGGTGAAATGCTGTGCTCAGCTCCACCCGAGTACCTAACTCCTGCTGTACAGCTCTCCAGAACCGTGAAGTGAACTGAGTGCCTCTATCTGAAATGATGGAAACTGGAATACCATGCAGCCGAACTATCTCCTTGATATAGATCTCCGCCGGTCGCTCCGATGAATAAGTAGTGCTCACCGGTATAAAATGGGCGGACTTGGTCAGCCGATCCACAATAACCCAAATGGAATCAAACTTCCTAACAGTCCGTGGAAGCCCGGATACAAAGTCCATGGTGATGCGCTCCCATTTCCACTCTGGAATCTCAATCCGCTGCATCAATCCACCCGGGTGCTGATGCTCATACTTCACCTGCTGGCAGTTGAGGCATCTAGAAACATAATCAACTATATCCCTCTTCATCCGCCTCCATCAGTAATGCTGTTTCAAGTCCTGATACATCTTCGCGGCACCCGGATGGATGGAATACCGCGAACTATGGGCCTCTGCTAGAATCAGCTCTCGAAGATCATCTACATTGGGCACACAGATACGCCCCTGCATCCTCATGACTCCATCATCCCCGATGGTAACATCTCGAGCATCACCACGCCGAACTCTATCCCGAAGGACAAGCAAATGAGGGTCGTCGAACTGACGCTCCCTGATGCGGTCAAATAGAGAAGACCGAGAAACCACACATGCCGTAATCCGGCTGGGCTCCGAAAGATCCAGCCTAACAAACTGTCTGGCTAAAGCCTGAACATCCATCGCCATAGGCCTCTCCGAAGCTGGTAGATATGCTAAACTCCCCAAACTCTCTGCCCGACGACTCAAGGCATCAGCAACCACATTAGCCTTGCCTGGATGATAGAGAATAGTAATATCATAGTCCTTCAGTAGTTCCAACCATCTCCTCTGACGCATATTCAGGTCCTTCTGCCTAAGCAAGTGTTGCAAGCTCCGGTGATCAGTGTAGATCTCAGAAGGAACCCCATATAAATAATGACGCCAAATTTTCAAGGCGTGAACAATGGCAGCTAGCTCCAAATCATGAACAGGGTAATTCTTCTCATGCACCTTCAGCTGTCTCGACGCGTAGGCAATCACCCTACCGTCCCGCATCAATACCGCACCGAGTCCAACTCGTGAGGCATCACAATATACAGTATAGGACCCCGAACCTGTAGGCAACATCAATATAGGGGCCGAAGTCAAAGCTGTCTTGAGCTTCTGAAAGCTCGCCTCACACTCGTCTGTCCACTGAAAAGGGGCACCCTTTTGGGTCAATCTAGTCATAGGTGCTGCAATCGAAGAGAACCCCTCTACGAAACGACGGTAATAGCCCGCCAAACCAAGGAAACTGCGAATCTCGGTAGCGGAGGAGGGTCTGGGCCAACTCTGCACGGCCTCCACCTTCCTCGGATCTACTCGAATACCATCACTCGACACCACGTGGCCCAAAAATGCCACTGAACTCAACCAGAATTCACATTTAGAGAACTTGGCATAAAGCTGCTTCTCCCTCAGAATCTGAAGCACTATCCTCAAATATTGCTCGTGCTCTTCCCGCTCCGAGAATATACTAGAATATCATCAATGAAGACAATCAGGAACGAGTCCAAATAAGGCCTGAACACACTGTGCATCAAATGCATAAATGCTGCTGGGGCATTAGTCGACCCAAAAGACATCACGAGGAACTCATAGTGACCATACCGGGTCCTGAAGGCAGTCTTCGGGATATCTGGCTCCCGAATCTTCAGCTGGTGATACCCAGAGCGCAAATCAATCTTAGAAAACACATGTGCGCCCTGTAGCTGGTCAAATAAATCATCAATACGGGGCAAAGGATACCGGTTCTTCACCGTAACCTTGTTCAGCTGACGATAGTCAATACACATACGCATAGAACCGTCCTTTTTCTTCACAAACAATACAGGGGCACCCCAAGGCGAAACACTGGGTCGAATAAAACCCTTGCCCAATAACTCCTGTAATTGATCCTTCAACTCAGGAGGAGCCATACGGTACGGTGGAATAGAAATGGGCTGAGTGCCCGGCAACAAGTCAATAGCAAAGTCAATATCTCTGTCAGGCGGCATGCCCGGAAGATCAGCTGGAAATACATCAGCAAAGTCACGTACCACATGAACAGAATCAATAGAGGGAGTGTCGACACTGACGTCCCGCACATAGGCTAGATAAGCAGCACACCCCTTCTCAACCATACGCTGAGCTCTGAGAAAAGAAATAACACGGCTAGGGGTGTGATCTAGAGTACCACTCCACTCAATACGTGGAATGCCTCGCATAGCCAGCGTCACGGTCTTGGCGTGACAATCAAGAATAGCATAATGGGGCGACAACCAGTCCATGCCCAGAATAATATCAAAATCGACCATCCCAAGCAGCAATAGATCCGCTCTGGTCTCAAAATCATAAATGGTAATCAAACACGACCGATATACACGGTCCACAGCCAAAGAATCACCCACCGGAGTGGAAACATAAATGGGGGCACTCAAAGAATCCCGAGGCACACCCGGATGAGAAGCAAAGTAAGAAGACACATATGAAAAAGTGGAACCAGGGTCGAATAGAACCGATGCCTCCCTGTGACTAACCATAATAATACCTGTGATAACAGAGTCAGATGCAACAGCCGCAGCGCGATCAGGAATAGCATAGAATCTGGCCTGTCCCCCCTCTCGAGGGCGGCCTCTGGAACCCTGACCCCCGCCCCTGGATGACTGGGCAGGTGGAGTGGCAGCTGGGGCTGGAATGATAGCCTGCTGGCCCTGAGAACCACGCGAATGCTGTGATGACTGATGAGGGGCTCCTCTCCTGCGCCTGGGGCACTCCCTAACCAGGTGGCAAGTATCCCCGCACTCAAAACAAGCTTTGGGAGGACGCGGTGGCTGTGACTGACCGGCCTCACCCCCACTAGTCTGACCCCTGGACGGACCCCGCGCAGGAGGTGCACTGGAAACTGGGGGAGCATAATAAGGCTCCTGAGGTGCTGGAAGACCTGGAGTACTACCTGCTGCGGCCAATGCCGAGTGAACTGGTCGACCAGAATAACCTCTGCCAAAACGACCGGCTGATGAAGTGCGGGCACCACAGAAATGACCCGACTCACGAGACCTCTTGGCCTCTCTCTCCCTCCGCTCTCTAGGGAGCATACTCTCGATCCTCTTGGCAATGCTAACTGCCTGCTGATAAGATATATCTATCTCAAGCTCTCTGGCCATGCTGGATCGGATAGGCGGAACAAGGCCCTCAATAAATCTCCGCACTCGCTCCCGAACCGTGGCTACCAAAGCCGGTGCATGCCTGGCTAGGCGGGTGAAACTGATAGCATACTCCGATACTGACATGGAGCCCTGTCGCAACCGCTCAAACTCCAAGCGCCAAGAATCCCTAAGGCTCTGTGGAACAAACTCCCTCAAAAACAGATCGGAAAACTGCGTCCAAGTTAATGAAGCAGACTCATCTGGACTATCCAACTCATACGTGCGCCACCAATCATAAGCGGCCCCACGAAACTGAAAAGCAGTGAAGGAAACCCCGCTGGTCTCCACAATCCCCATAGTGCGAAGAATACGATGACACTCCTCCAGAAAACCCAATGCATCATCTGAAGCCAAACCACTAAACACTGGAGGGTCATATTTCTTGAACCTCTCCAATCTACGCTGCTCGTCCTCAGAGGCAGCTGGTCCACCTCCGGGCTGTGCTGGGGCGACAGAAGGCATAACCAAAACATCTGGAACCTGTCCCACCGGCACACGCTGCTCCGGTGTAACGGCTGCGAGAGTCCGGGCCCCTCCCCCGGCCTGAGATGTAGCTGTGACGAGAGGAAGCAGTCCTGCCTGAGCTAAAGTGGTATACATACTCATGAACTGGGCTAGGGTCTCCTGTAGTCCTGGGGTAGTAGCAGCTGTAGTCGGTGTACCAGGTGCCTGCACTCCAACCTGGTCTACCTGTGGCACCTCAGCGGCAGCGCGCGCGGGTGCTGTGGCTGCACCTCGGGCGCGTCCTCGTCCTCTACCTCGGCCCCGGCCTCTGACGGCAGCAACAGGGGGCGCGGGTACTTGATCATCGCGGTTAGCTCGTGTCCTCACCATCTGTGAGAGAATAGAAAGCAGTAGTTTAGATTTTTGATGCCAAAAATGTCGCACGACAAGGAATCCAAAAGAAATGAAGAGTTTCCTAAATAGTTACATAGCCCCTCGTAGATAAATACAGACGTCTCCGTATCGATCAGCGAGACTCTAAGCAACCGGTCTGTGTCCCGTGACTCCTATGAACCTAGAGCTCTGATACCAACTTGTCACGACCCTAGTTCACCAATTGTGAACATGTCGTGATGGCACCCAGTCCCCACGACTAGGTAAGCCTAACACGTTGCGAAATCTATAAGTTATAAATACTTAAATAAGAAACAGCGGAAAATAACATAAAAGATATGTAATCCGTGCCGCTTGGCACATACATCCGTCACACAATAAATAAAACACTACCAAGATCCGGAACCCCACGGTAACACAGACTAAAAGAGAAATACAACCGTGGCTCTATGTGTAAAGAGTATCTAACAACGAAATGAAGAAAAATGTCAACTAGTAATACTAGAATAGAAGGGAAGCCTCCGGATCCGCGGACGTGGCAGATCATACCTCGAAGTCTCCCAGAAAGCTGCGGAATCACCTAGTACGAGCCTGCTCTGATGTACCTGGATCTGCACAACAAAAGTGTGCAGAAGAGTAGCATGAGTACACCACGGCGGTACTCAGTAAGTGCCAAGCCTAACCTCGATGGAGTAGTGACGAGGAAGGTCGGGGCCCTACTGAGAAACAATAATAATATGATGATAACAAAATAAACAGTTTAACAGATAATAACAATAATTTCCGAAATAACAACATTACGATGTTTATTGAAACTGTCTACAATCAAGCTAATAACAAATAACCAACTCAATAAACGAATCCAGGATCTGTGGGAATTGAACCCACAGTCCCATTCTCAGTACCTCTGGGTCTCCGGGAATCGAACCCGCAGCCCATGTCTCAATAATATCTCAATAACTGAGGATCTCCGTGATGTTCAGGTGCTAGCCAATCGGCTAGTGAGGTTAGATATTTCGGAGCCCAGCAGGGTATTGGCTTGTGTTGTATCTCGGTCATCTCTATATGATCGTATTCGTGAGCGCCAGTATGATGATCCACATTTGGTTGTCCTTAGGGACAGAGTTCAGCATGATGATGCTAGAGATGTCACCATTGATAGTGACGGCGTATTGAGGATGCAGGCCGGATATGTGTGCCCAATGTTGATGGCCTTCGTGAGTTGATTCTGGAGGAGGCCCATAGTTCGCGGTATTCTATCCATCCAGGAGCTGCGAAGATGTATCAAGATTTGAAACAACAATATTGGTGGAGAAAGATGAAAATGGACATTGTCAGACATGTAGCACGGTGCCTCAACTGTCAGCAGGTTAAGTACGAGCATCAGAGGCCCGGTGGTGTATTTCAGCGCATTGATATTCCTGAGTGGAAATGGGAGAGGATCACTATGGACTTTGTTACTGGACTCCCTCGGACGGCGAGGAAGTTTGATTCTGTATGGGTGATTGTAGATAGACTGACCAAGTCAGCTCACTTCATTCCAGTTAGTACTACTTACTCATCGGAGCGGTTGGCCGCGATCTTTATTCGAGAGATTGTTCGGTTGCATGGAGTCCCAGTGTCTATCATATCCGACTGGGGTACTCAGTTCATTTCTCACTTTTGGAGAGCATTTCGGCGAGAGATGGGTACGCGGGTTGAGTTGAGTACAGCATTTCACCCCCAGACCGACGGACAGTCTGAGCGCACTATTCAGATCTTGGAGGATATGTTGCGAGCATGTGTGATTGACTTTGGTGGTTCGTGGGATGAGTTCCTACCACTTGCTGAGTTTGCCTACAACAACAGTTATCATTCGAGTATTCGGATGGCCCCGTATGAGGCATTGTATGGCAGGCGGTGTAGATCCCCCGTGGGATGGTTTGAGCCTGGTGAGGTTAGATTGATAGGGACTGAGTTGGTCCAGGATGCTCTGGATAGAGCAAAGTTGATCCAGGAGAGGCTTCGTACAGCACAGTCTCGTCAGAAGAGTTATGCGGACCGTAGAGTTCGAGAGTTGTCTTTCATGGTTGGTGACCGAGTATTGTTGAAGGTTTCACCTATGAAGGGTGTCATGAGGTTTGGGAAGAAAGGAAAGTTGAGTCCTAGGTACATTGGTCCTTTTGAGATACTCAGGAGGGTTGGAGAGGTGGCATATGAGTTAGCCTTGCCGCCCATCTTATCCAGCGTCCATCCAGTATTCCATGTGTCTATGCTCCGGAAGTACATTGGAGATCCGTCTCATGTATTAGATTTCAGCACCATTCACCTTGATGGTGATCTATCCTATGATGTGGAGCCTATTGCTATTTTGGGTCGTCAGGTGAGAAAATTGAGGTCTAAGGAGATTGTATCAGTTAAGGTTCAGTGGAGAGGTCGACCCGTGGAGGAGGCCACTTGGGAGATCGAGCGGGAGATGCGGAGCGGATATCCTCACTTGTTTGAGACTTCAGGTATGTTTCTTGACCCGCTCGAGGACGAGCGTTTACTTAAGAGGGGAGAATGTGATGACCCGGCCCGTCGTCACGGGAATTACCACCCCGTTATGTTGTAATTACATGTTTTATGCTTTTATATCAGTGTTAGAGTCTATCGGGTGATTTAGGAGTGATTTGGATTGAAAATGAGGCATATAGCCTTTTTGAAGGAAACTTGAATAAGGAAAGTCAACCCGGAGTTGACTCTTTAGTTAGAGGGCTCGGAATCGGATTCTGATGATTCTGTTAGTTCCGGGAGGTGATTTATGACTTAGTAGAGCAATCGGAATTGAATTCGGAGGTCCAGTGTAGAAATAGGCTTGAATTGGCTAAGGTTGAATTTTGGCGAAATCCGGACGGTAGGTGAGATTTTGATTCGGGGGTCGGAATGGAATTCCGGCAATTTCTGTAGCTTCGTTATGTGATTTTGGATATGTCCGCAAATTTTCAGGTCATTCGGACGTCGTTTGGTCGAGTTTTTGATCGAATGTTAGTTTCTGAAAGTTTTAAGAAATTTAGGCTTGAATCCGTGTGTAATTGGTGATTTTGATGTTTAGGATGGTGTTTTTATGATTGGAACAAGTTCGTATCGTGTATTGGGGTATGTTGGTGGTTTTCGTTGGGGTCCCGGGGGCCTCGGGGTGAATCCGGACCATCATCCGGCATTTGGAAGCAAGAAATGACATGCTGTAATCTGCAGATCACTAGGCAGTGATTTGGCCTTCGCGTTCGCGAGGGCAAGGCCCGCGTTCGCGTAGGCCAGGTTCAGCAGGCATCGCGTTCGCGAGGGAGGTATCGTGTTCGTGTATTGGAAAGGCTGTGAAGCATCGCGAACGTGTGGGTGAAACTGGGGAAGTCAGAACAATAATCAAGGTAACCATGGATCGTGGCCGCGTTCGCGTAGAAGGATCTCCGGATGGCTGAAGAAAATGTGCATTGCGAACGCGTATGGCATGTCGCGTTCGCGAAGGTTATTTTGGGCAGAGCTTCGCGGACGCGTGAGAGGCGTCGCGAATGCGATGAAGAAAATTAATATAACAGAACAGTCCAGTCGCGAACCCCATACCCAAAACCCCCATTTTTGAGTTACAAGAGAAGTATTGACGGGAGATTTGCCGGGAAATCATCGGGGTTTCGTCGGAGGTAAGTTTTGTGGCTTAATTACATCATTTCATCATGAAATCCTTGGTTAAATTTCTGTAAATGGAAGATTAAAGGTGGGTTTGAGCCCTAGGCCTAAATTGAAGAAAAACACCGATTTGAGTGGGCAAATGGAGTCCGATTTTGGTAAATTTTATATGCCTAGACTCGTATCGAGATGAGGATTCCGAATATGTGACTTTTCTAATTTTTCGACAAGCGTACCGAAAGTCGGGTTTTGACAACTTTGGGAATTTTGATGTAAATTGAGTTGTATTGATTGGGTGTCGTCCCATTGGCCTAATTTGTTGTATTTCTACTGTATTTGATCAGATTCTATGCGTGCGGAGCTTGATTCTCGTGGCAAGGGCATTGCGGAGTAGTCGTCGCGCCGTATTGAGGTGAGTAATAGATGTGGGTGATGACCAGCGGGTTCGAAACCCCGGTATACCACTTTGTGACGCTCTATAGCAGCGAGACACGTACTCTCATGTGAGTGCGGGGTCGATTGTGATTGGGGACTATGGCTTAGTTCGACTTGCTGATACTGTGTTATGATATTAGGCTATTCATGAGCCGTCGAACCTCCTTCTCGGATGGTTGCATATTATACCGTGATATTGGCTACTCTTGAGCCGTTGAACCCCCTTCTTGGGCGGTTGAGTATACTTGTGGGCCGTGAGCCGGTTATTGGATCCCGCGAGGATCGTTATCATTGTCTTATAATATTGACATGTTAGTTACTACCGATCCGTAGCTATTTCTGTTATCATGCTATTTCCAATCTCGGGAACTTGATATTACTGTTTTCCAGCTGAAAAATGATAAAAAAAAAAAGGTTTTCAAAACTACTTTTGAGCACTGCGAGGCCGTATTTGCATATTAGCCGACCGGTAGTGGATCGGGCCGCGCGCCGCGGCAGTATATATGTTGGATCGGACCGCACGCCGCAGCGATATTGTGCTTGGGCGGTAGGAGCCCCTCCGAGTCCGAACCCCCACACCGAGCACGGGTACCCAAATTGGATCGAGCTACGCGCCGTAGCGGTCATATCATGCATTGCATTGCATTTAGCTACATCTCGTAGTTGTTATACTGTTTTGCTCGTACTTGTTGGTACAGTACAGTTGATATTGATTCTGTGACAGGGTATTCGATTATAGCTTTACATAGTGCTTTATTGCGGATTTCTTATCTCGCGCTTGTCTTACCCTTGTTTATTACCACCGAGTCCGGCGATACTCATTTTACTCTCTCGCACCTTGTATGCGGATCCGGTACCTCTCGAGCAGTGATCCGCATGGCGTGCGAGGCGACATCCGTGGGATATACAAGGTAGCCGCAAAGTCCGCAGGACCCGATATTCCTTCTTACTTGTGAGCTTTTGATTCCGTATTGACATTTCTTTCCAGCACTTGGTATTCTTGTAAACCTTTATAGAGGCTCATGACTCTTGACCCTTCGGTCTATGGGAGTTGGATATTTTGGGACTTGGTTCCCCGCTGTTGGTATATGTATCACTGTTGTTTCACATTTTGATATGCTTAAATGGGATAGAACGAGCTTCTAGCTCCGTTCTTGCTATTGATTGGTCAGGCTGGCTTAGCAATGTGCGGTCGACCGTAAAAGCCTAAGGTAAGTTTCCCACCTGGGGACTGCAAGGAAGATATAAGGATTTACTTCATCTCGAGGTCTTGCTCTAACCTAGTTGAGGCTCGAGAATCTTGACATTCCGAGTCCATTTTCAAGCTCAGCCTGGGGGTTAACCAAAACTGCATGGTGTATTTTATTGATCAACTAAAAACCCAATGGTTTACTATGTCCTAAACTCGATATTTGGGATAGTCACTAAAATCATAAAATCGAGTCTTTTACGAATAATGATAAAATACAATTCATCATGGATGGAAAGATATACAAAACGATCCTTTATACTTACAAAAATGATTACAAAGTATAACTGTTGCACCCAAGAAGGATACTTACAAAGAAGAAAAAAACGAAAGCCAATGATCTTAATTTACTTTATGGCCACGACCTCAAGAGCATCGTCTCCGAAAATCCTCTTCTCGGGGGCACCATTTCTATTTTTTGAATATGTTTGGTAGATGACCCTCGATAAATGCAATTACATCTCCGGTAGCCGATATTGGGCATCCCGATGAAATTTTGGGCCATAATATAGAACAAGCAAAAGTTAAAGACCAGAAAGGGTTGCAAGATGCACGAGCAACAATTCGAGAGTGTTCATCCTCGAAAATCTGTTCCGGTGTGGGATGCAAAATTTAGTAGATGATAGTGTTACCTCATTTCGTGGAAACCAAAAGAAATAAAGAGTCACACCATGTTGAAGTAAAGAGAAATGAGCAGTAGTGTAAAGTTCGTATATCTTCTGATACGGGAATGATTCGGTGCTCTTCTCTCGTTGTCTCAAGCCAAAGCTTTGAAAAGTGAAGTCTTGGCATAACTGGTAAAATTACTTGCATGTGACCTTGTGGTCACATATTTTAGCCATAGAAATAGGTGATTAGAGGAAGAGATAAAGAAAGAAAAGGGCTAAAAGTCGTTGAAAAAGGATTGAGTGTAGTTTTTTCAGCAAATTAACCCCTTATTTATAGAAATCTGACGATGGAACCAGCGACGCAAGTGGCCAACAAAAGCTGAAACATATTTGATATTTTGGGAAGCATGCTAACATGACATTTTCGATCATTTCAAGCGCCTACGTCATGAGCATGACTTCATCACGAGAGGCTCGGGAAGATCGAGGTTCAAATCGTTTCTTATCATCTTATTCTATATGAAACACGGGGACTATCTGTATATGGTCCAAATCAAGGAGCCCGATTTCGAAGTCTCAAATTGAGTTATGAGTTCGAGTTCGGGCGACTCGAAGTAGGGGTCGGACCTGACTGAGGGACGTACAACTCGGAGAAGCAGATCGAAGGCCTGACACGACCGACATCAAGGGCCGTACAATCTCGAAAACACTCAAGAAAGAGCAAAAATTTCTCAAGGACACATGGGTCATGGCATAAATTATTGATAAGATCTGTACGAAATAGTACAAGTCTGTATTAGGTTTTTATACAGTTGTACCAATAATTTGCCATATTAGGGTTTTCCTTTCTTATATAAAGAGGACCACAATTGTCTTATATCTCATATTATTCACTGCAATAAGAATATTCTACTATGCTTTTCATGTTTACCGTGCTCACCAAGTGTTCTTCAGCTTTATTGCTTTTACTTTATTGTTCCAACTACATTGCTCTTAGTTGACCTTGAGGCCACCAAGAAAGTCGAGCTCGTGGTCCTCTTTATTATAGTAACACTGTTTTGGTTCATCAGTTCTTCTTATTTAAACTTAACATTATTTATATATTCATTAGCATTAGAATAAATTACATATCTTTAAAACTATAAATCATATTTAATTATTACTCCCATTTTTCGAGGTAAACAAATTCTTCTGTGGGTTCATCTTCAAGAGAGAAAAATGATTTAAGATTATATTTCCCTCTGAAATGAATACCAATCTAATTTCCAATTTCGGAATGAAGTTTGGTGGGTCATCGGGATTAAGGATAAGTTCACGCAAAATGTCCTAATTTATTATAAATAAAGTAGGGATTTTTTCTCTGCACAAGCCATCAAGATTATATAACCTGGTACTAACTTTATTTTATCTATACTGTTAAATTACTCATGAGTCATATCGATTGGTATGATTTGTTGCTATCTTAATTTTACGTATCTTATTAAGTTGTCCATATGTGAAGTCGAATTAGTATGACTATGTACTATCATCATTTTAATTTACCTATATTGTTAAGTTATTAACAATATGAGTTTGTACTATTATTTTTTCTATTTTGTTAATTAATTGTCCACAAGTTATGCAAGATTGGTACAATTTATTATTTTATTTATTCTACATAGCTTATTAAATTGTCCATAAGTCATGTTAGAATGATATGACTTCGTACTATCTTCATTCTACTTATCTTGTTAAAGTGTATACAAGTCATGAGAACTTGGTATGACTTGTATACCATCTTTTTCTGCATATATTGTTAAATAATTCACAAGTCATATGCGATGGATATAACTTGATAGTATCTTGCTTAATGTATTTATCTTACTTACTTCATCCTGAGGGTAATGGAAAGTATTATCAATCAATAATCAAAGGGAAAAATGGATAAAAGCCACTTTTATCGCCGGGTAATTAAACATTAGCCACAATTTTAAAATTTATTACTTCCTTCGTCTCAATTTATTTGGTGGTGTTTCACCAGGCATGGAGTTTAAGAGAAAAAATTATATCTTTTAATATTTCTGGTCCAAAATAAGCCATATGTATTTGTGTGGTTAAAAGTATCTCGCTAAGGTTAAAATGAGAAAATTTAAATTAAATTATATTTAAATAAGAAAGTATGATATTCTTTTTCGCGCTGACTAAAAAGAAAAGAGTGAAACATATATTTGGACGGAGGGAGTAATTGTCACAACCCAAAATTCCACCAGAATCATGATAGCGCCTAAAATCGCTTGCTAGGCAAGCCACCAATAAATAGAAATAAACTTCAATAATAGTATGAAATAGTCTGAAGAATGGAATAACACAAATAACCGAAGTCAATAGCAGCAATACAACTGAAACCAATCCACGATCCAATGTCCTCGAATAAATGAGCTCTAGAGAATTTAAATATAAGGTCAAAACCAAAATACAGTACTGTCTGAAACATTAACAGTAATAACATGAACTGACAATATAGGGGACTTCAAGGCCTGCGAACAAAACAGAAGCTACCTTGAAATCTCCAACGGTTAAATATGTTAGGCGAAATGGCTTCCTGGCCACTAAAACTTGTCCGAATTTTTAAAGTCGATACATAAACTTATAACTTTCCCATCTGAACACTCGAACTTATTTTTTCCATAACTAATAAACACATTTGACCATTGACCATGCCCATGTGGCGTCAGTTGATCCTAATCAGCAGCCCGCATGAGGAACACGACGAACAAGAGCGTGAAAAACCCCTTGCCAACGCCCAACAGTACAAAATGGGTTGTGTTTAATTGTGTTATTATTTATTCCTTCTAAAATACCCCTTTCCTCCATTTTTAAAAATCTGAAGCTCCATTTTCAATTTTATTTTCAGTTTTTCAAACTGAAAATGGTGGAAAGTTGTAGGATCTACAACGATCATCAAATAACTAACCTGCTGAGTAACTTTTGCAATTTTCCCACTGTCTTCTGATGAGTCTGTCACTGTCAACTTTTGAGGTTCCAGAAGATTATTAGTTTTTCCTCATTTGTTTTCTTCAAGGAGTTCTTCTCAATAGAAGCATTTTCAGCAGATATCCTACACAAATCCATCTTCCCCTTTCTTTGAAATGTGTATTTAATCACTCTATCATTTAGAGGCTGACTAGGATTCTCATTGTTTAGATTAGATACCGTAGATTTTGAGTTTAACAACTGATTGCAAAGATTTTTCAGATAGAACAACTAATTGCAAACACTATCAACATCTATTTTGTAAGCAGGAACCTCTAAGCCCTGCACAGATCTATTATCTTGTTCTGAAATATCCATCTTCCCCATTAATCCTGTATATTCACCTATTACATTATGAACACCAGTTGCCTCAATGGTAAAGGGAAGAAAAAGGAGCAGAGATAGGCGTTATGTTGCTAGGGGTGCTGGAATTAGCTTGAAATGGTAATTAATGGGATGAAGAAGAATGCTAAAGCAGTCAAAGAGGAGAGTTGTTGCTTGAATTTTCCTTATTATTGATCCATTTTGATTTTGAGTTTGCCGACGTGTAAGACATCTATTGGTCATCTGCTGACTGGATGGACACGTATATGTATGTGTAATACACGTACACGTGGTCTCTTGTTATATGTGTTTATTAGTTATAGAAAAAATGAGTTCGAATGTTCAATTGGGAAAATAGAAAGTTTATGTATCGGCTTTAAAAAGCCTGGAAAGTTTAAGTGGCTGGGAAGCCATTTCGCTAATATATTATAATCTAGAAATCACCCCTCTCAGTAGTATCGAGATCTACACATAAAGTGCAGAGTGCAGTATGAGTACAACAGACCTCAAATACTCAATAATTAACAAGCATAACCTTGGGCTAAAATAAGTAACGAGCTTGGCAAGGTTCAATGCCCATTCTCAATAGCCAACAACAACGATAGTACCATACTATCGGCAAAATAAAAAGCACTTCAAGAAAAAATCAAGTACAACTTTATCAGAATAAGAGGATCAATAAGCATGCTTCCGAAATACACCAATCAAGGCATCAATTATACCAAGAAAGTCATCGAAGCATGGGCTTCCGATTTATACTATGATATACTAAGATATCCAAACTTTATTTATTAGATAGAGACATCAAGTACCAGATAGCATGAGAAATATATAGCTCAGGCTTGCATGACAAGGTTACATGTCAAATTCAACAATATCGCAATCTAATAATCAAGTATACCAAATCTCAGGACATGTGTAGAGCTTAGCACGAGTACCCCTCAATTATCACACACACCTACACTCACCACTGTACGGGTTCCCGGTGTAAGTCCCTCACCAAGCATGTCTCGTGTACTTGTACCCACAGGTTAATACCTAACTTCGGAGGGGAGGATCTTAGCCCAAATGCTTATCCGATTTAAGTCAATAATCAATATACTTAACTTAATATGGGACCCGGCGCATACATCACCTCACTATCAATACCACTCAGCCCAATAAGAGGCATGGCATACGTGTCACCTTACTATTAATATGAACTCGGCTCTATCGCGTACAATATAGGATCCCGAAACAGGCGTAGCAAATGCTCTGCGTGCTCTGCTTCTGACCAAGAATACACAAAGATATCATCTATAAACATAATCACAAAAATACCCAAAAATGGCTTGAACAAATGATTCATCATATCCATGAAGGCCGCTAGTGTGTTGGTTAGGCCAAAGGACAAATCAAGAAACTCATAATGGCAATATCTGGTCCGAAAGGCTATTTTCAAATCATCTTCTTCCCTGATCCTTAGCTAATGATAGCAGATTTGTGATCGATCTTTGAAAAATACTTAGCACCTTGCAATTCATCAAACAAATCATCAATTCTTGAGTGCGGATACTTGTTCTTAATAGTTACCTTATTTAGTTGTCGATAATCAATACACATCCTTAACGAACCATCTTTCTTTCGAAAACATAGTACTGGCGCTTCCCACGGAGAAGTACTAGGTCAGATAGTCCCTTATCAAGAAGGTCCTTCAACTAAACTTTTAGTTTCTTCAGCTCGACAAGAGCAATCCTGTACGGATTAATAGATATCAATTGCGTATTAGGTGACATATCGATGGCAAAGTCGATCTCCCTCTTAGGTAGAATACCCAGGAGCCCATCAGGGAACTTATCGGTGAATTCACTAACAACTGGAACCAATTGAAGAGCAGGAGGCTTCGCTTCCGTAACCTGCACCCATACCAAATGATACAAATATCCGTATGTGATCGCCTTTCGAGCCTTATGGTAAGAAATAAACTTCCCTTTTGGCGCTGCAACATCACCCTTCCATTCGATAATGGGCTCTCCTAGAAAGTTAAAGTGAAAAACTTTCTTCCAACAATCCACTATTGCGTAACAAGAGTCTAGCCAATCCATGCTCATAATAACATCAAATTCTATCATTTATAACTCATTCTTTGAATTAAAATTTTTAATTCAAAGAAAATTAAAAAAAACATACGTGAAGTATCAAATAGGGAAATAGGGCTCAAATACACAAAATACGATCGGCTATGTCATTACATTTCCCCCCTCTAAAACAAATAATCGTCCTCAAACAAGATTAGAATCATACTTGGGATAATAATAAGATGAGCATATCTCCTCTGCATATCATAATATGTCTCCTAAGTCACCTCCTCAACCGGTTGACCTCTACACTAAACCTTCATTGATGTCATGTCTTGAGACCTCAACTTTTGAACATGTTGATCAAAAATGGCCATCGGCTCCTCCTCCTAAAAATACAGATTCTAATCCAATTGTACTGAACTGAAATGAAACACATGCGACCGAATTTCTTAATACTTTTGAGGTGTGAAAACATGAAACACTGGGTGAACTCCTCACAAGCTACATGGTAAAGCAAATGTATAGGCCGGCTCATCCATTCTCTATAACACCTCAAAAGGATCAATATATTGAGGGCTTAACGTGTCCTTCTTTCAAAATCTCATACACCCTTTATAGGCGAAACTCGTAGAAGAACTTTCTCACTTTCCATGAAAGCTACTTCCCAAACCATCCTATCAGCATAACTCTATTACTTGGATTGAATTGTACGAAGCCACTTTTGATTTACGTTCACATTTTCCAAAGCATCACAAACCAAGTTTGTGCCAATAATCTAGCCTCACTAGGCTCAAACCAACTAACTCAAGAACGACATTGCCTCCCATATAAGGCCTTACACATAGCTATTTGGATACCCGACTGATAGCTATTGTTGTATGAAAATTCTGCTAATGGAAGAAACTGATCCTAGTGGCCTCTGAAATCTATAATACAGGCCCTCAACATATCTTCTAAAATATAAATGGTCCGCTCTAACTGCCATCTGTTGGAGGGTAAACTGCAGTGCTCAACCAAACATGCATGCAACTCACGTTAAATCGCTCTTCTGAAATGCAAAGTAAACAGAATGCCTTGATCCGAGATGTAGACACAGGCACACTATGCAAGAAGACAATCTCCCTGTTGTAGATCCTAGCCAACTGCTCCAAAATGTAAGAAGTTATGACTTTAATGAAATGAGCAGACTTTGTTAGTTTGTCCATAATGACCCAAACATTGTCAAATCTACTCAATGACCATGGCAACCCTACCAGAAAGTCTATAGTGATGTGTTTCCCACTTCAACTCCAGTATTTCAAACTTTTAAAGCAAACCATGTAGCCACTGATGCTCATACTTGACCTACTGGAAATTTAAACACCATGCATCATACCGTGCAATATCCTTATTAATCCTCTGTCACCAATAATGTTACTTCAAATCACGATACATCTTCGTAGAACTTGGTGAATATAATACCATAACAAGCCTCCTCAAGAATCAACTCCCTCAATCCATCTACATTATGAACACAAACTCGACCATGAAGCCTGAACACACAATCATCATTAGTAGTCACCTCCTTAGTACAAACTCACTGCACTGTGTCCTTAAGGACAAGAAAATGGGGATCATCATGTTGTCGAGCCTTAATACGCTCCAACAAGGATGTTGGAGATACAACACAAGCAATGACTCTGCTAGGCTCCAAAATATCCAATCTAATGAGTTTGTTGGATAAAGCCTAAACATACATAGCCTAAGGCCTATCTAAAAATGGAATATATGCTAAACTCCCCATACTCTCTGCCTTTATACTCAAGGCATCTGCTAACACGTTGCCCTACCACAGATGATAGAGAATAGTGATGTCATAATCCTTCAACAACTCCAACTATCTCCGCTACATCAAATTCAAATCTTTCTATTTAAACAGATGTTGGAGACTATGATGATCTGTATATACCTCACAAGACACGCCATATAAGTAATGCCTCCAAATCGTGAGCGTGTGCACAATGGATACTAACTCAAAAACATGCACAAGATAGTTCTTCTCCTGCGACTTTAACTAGCGTGATGCATAGGCAATCACCCTACCGTCCTACATCAACACACACCCAAAGCCGATGCGTGCACAATAAACTATATACAAACCCAAACCCAAAAAGGTCTTGATATTGTAGCGGTAGAAGGTCTGGGCCAACTCCGAATTTCTTTGGGTTTACCTTGATCCTATCACAAGTGTCACGACCCAAACTCCCACCATAGTCATGCCGGCCCCTAGCATTATTTGATAGGCAAGTCATCAAATAATAAGTAGACAAAACTTAAATAGTAATATCAAATAGTATCAACAGTGAAAATAATGATAATTAAGTCAATAGTCACAATACAACTAAAACCATCCCACGACATAGTGTCACAACACAACTAAAACCATCAATCTATAAAGTGATAGTAGTAACTAGCCAAACCTAAGAAGCTCCTGATATTTGTAGCGGTAGAAGGTCTAGACCAACTCTAAAATTCTTTGAGTCTACCTTGATCCCTTCACAAGTGTCATGACCCAAACTACCACCAGACTCATGACGGCCCCTAGCACTACTTGCTAGGCAAGTCATAAAATAATAAGCAGAAAAAACTTAAATAGTAATATCAAATAGTCCCACAAATGGAAATAGAGATAATTAAGTAAAGTTAATAGATACAACTAAAACCACCCCATGACGTAGTGTGACTGAGTACATGAGCGATGGTTTTTCTTCATATATGATACCGAAGATGATGTACTTTGTCTGCAAAAGAGGAATTGCTAGGCAGAACATATTTATTTTGAGGGTTTGGTTATTTTATCACATTTTGAGATTATGAGCTCGAATTTGGGCAATATTGGAGAAGATTTTCACGGCTTTCTTTAAGATAAGTATTTTTTACTCAAATTTAGTTATTATTCATGGTTCCAAACTTGATATTGGCTTTTGGTTAGTGTTTATATGGGTAAAATTGGGCATTTTGGTAAAAACTTATCTAAAGTGTAAATTCGAGATTTGAACCTCGGTTTGGAGTCAGAATTGGATGAAACATGTATGGTTGGACTCGTATTGAAATTGGTATTTGGGATTTTTGAGTTTTGCAGGGTTTCGGGGTGTGGGCTCGGGGTTGTCTTTTTGGATTAATTTTGTATAGTTGTTAAAGAACATAGCTTTATTGTTTGGGATTATTTTTTATGGCTTTTATTGATATTGTGAAAAAAAATTGCTAGATTCGAGCTGTCCAAGGCTCTATTCTAGAGTGTTGATCTGTCTTGCTTGAGGTAAGTGTCTTATCTACACTCTGTTGAGGCACTAGTTGCCTGAATTAATAATGTTGGCTAAGCGCTATGGGTGGCGCACATGTGAGGCGGTTGAGCCCATTTGCATGCACCAAAGTAATATTCATCTTCGGGTAGTGATTAGGCTTTGATATGCCTTGAATTTGATACCTAAGCTTCATGTTATCATGCTTATTATGTTTGTATGCCTTTTTGAGAAAATTGAATCGTGTTAGAGATTATTTGTTAGTTGAAAACCTATTCAAACATGTTATTTGCGATTCTTTTGGCATAGTCGCCTGACTACAAATTTGATAGCACACTTCTCACATGCCTACACCTTAGCATGTCACTTACATCAGTCCATAAGTATGTAATTTAATATCCATTGTTCATGTGCATATATTCATGTATATGTTTTCTATGTGATATAGACAGGGTTGATAGCACGTGAGTGGTCCGTGTGGAGCTGCGTTATGTTGGAACGTGAATTATCCATGAGGTTATTATATATAGTTGTGAGTTATCCATGCAGCATGTGGATCTCCTACGGTCACTCTCTAATGTTTATCTCATGATGGTGTACATACGATATGAGGAAAACTGGCCAGTGTTTGATTTGGTTATTGATTTTGTTTTCCATATCCTCTCTATATGCTAGAAGGAAATTATACATGACTTATTATTTATATCTTCTGTATCAGCTGGATCATCAATTTACACAGAGCATGTCACGTTATCTTTGTGCACTAAGGTGGCTTTATGGCGCCCAGCACATTGCTAAGCCAGCCTGACCAATCAATAACAATAACGGAGCTAGAAGCTCTCTTTTGCCCATTTAAGCATATCAAATCATGAAGCAATAGCGATACATATAACGAAAACAGGGAACCAAGTCCCATAATACATCAACTCCCATAGACCAAAGGGTCAAGAGTCATGAGCCTCTACCGAACATGAGTGTATAAGGTTTACAAGATACCAAGTGCGGAAAGAAAAGTTAATACAAAATCAAGAGACAGTGAGAAGGAATATCGGGTCCTGCGGACTCTGCAGCTACCTCGAATATCCACAAATGTCGCCTCGCACAGCTACTGGATCATTGCTGAGAGGTACCTCGATCTGCACACAAGGTGCAGGGAGTAAAATGAGTACTGCCAGACTCAGTGGTAATAAACAGGGGTAAGACAATGCAGATAAGAAATCCGCAATAAAGCACTATGTAAAGCTGTAATCAAATACCCTGTCACAAAATCAATATCGACTGTACCTGTACCAACAAGTACCAGCAAAACAGTATAACAGCTAGCAGATGTAGCTAAAATGTAATGCAATGCATGATATGACCGCTACGGCGCGTAGCCCGATCCAATTTGGGTACCCGTGCTCACTGTGGGGGTTCAGACTCCGGAGGGGCTCCTACAGCCCAAGCACAATATCACCGCGGCGTGCAGTCCGATCCAACATATATATTGCTGTGGCGCGCAGCCCGATCCACTACCAGTCAGCTAATATGCAAATACAGCCTCGCAGGCTCAAAAGTAGTTTGAAAACCCTTTTTATCATTTTTCAGTTGGAAAACAGTAATACCAAGTTCCAGAGATTGGAAATAGCATGATAACAGAAATAGCTACGGACTGGTAGTAACTAACATGTCAATATGATAAGACAATGATAACGATCCTCGCGGGATCCAATAACTGGCTCACGGCCCACAAGTATACTCAACCACCCAAGAAGGGGGTTCCTCGGCTCAAGAGTGGCCATTATCACAATATATAATATGCAACCATCCGAGAAGGAGGTTCGACGGCTCAAGAATAGCCTAATATCATAATACAGTATCAACAAGTCGGACTAATCTATAGTCCCCAATCACAATCGACCCCGCACTCACAAGAGAGTACGTGTCTCGCCGCTATACAGCGTCACAAAGTGGTATACCGGGGTTTCGAACCCGCCGGTCATCACCCACATCTATTACTCACCTCAATACGGCGCGACGACTACTCCGCAATGCCCTTGCCACGAGAATCAAGCTCCGCACGCGTAGAATCTGATCAAATACAGTAGAAATACAACAAATTAGGCCAATGGGATGACACCCAATCAATACAACTCAATTTACATCAAAATTCTCAAAGTTGTCAAAACCCGACTTTCGGTACGCTTGTCGAAAAATTACAAAAGTCACATATTCGGAACCCTCATCTCAATACGAGTCTAAGCATATCAATTTTACCAAATTCGGACTCCATTTGCCCATTCAAAACCTTGATTTTCTAAAGTTGAAGCCTAGGGCTAAATCCTCCATAAATTACCCCAAATTCCTCCATTTTCATGATATAATTGCATAATATTACCAATACTAATCATAGTTTAAGTCCATAGTTGATTACTTGATGATTTCCCTTGAGTTTCTCTTCAAAATCGCCCAAATCGCCTCTAAATCCGAGACCCAAATGTGTGAAATGTTTCTGAAATTTTCTAACTTCTGATACAATTAATTCACTGCGATTTTCGCTTCTGCGAACCATTTTCCGCCCCTGCGGAACCGCTTCTGCGACCAATTGGTCGCTTCTGCGAATCCAGGCCTATTTGGCCATTTCCGCTCCTGCGATACACGGACCGCTCCTGCGGGTCCGCTTCTGCGGAAATTCTTCCGCCCCTGCGGTCCTTTCCGCCTATGCGAGCAAGAGTCCGCTTTCGCGGACTCGCCTATGCGATCGACCTTCCGCTTCTGCGGATTTCCCCATCACGCCTCAAGACCGCTTCTCTCATCGCCCTCTCGCACCAGCGAAGCCGCCCCTGCGGACCAGGCTCCGCTTCAGCGGTCGACTCCGCTTCTGCGCCTCATTGTCCGCTTCTGCGGAGTCTCTCCTGCGCTCCCATTTTTCCACATTTTCTCCCGTTTAGCCATCCGAAAACACCCCGAGGCCCCCGGGACCTCATCCAAACACACCAACACATCTTAATACCTTATTCGAACTTGCTCAAATCCTCAAAACACGTCTAACAACATCAAAACCCATAATTCGCATCGAATTCAAGCCTAAATTCCTTAAAACATTCCGAATTACACAATTAATCAAAAACCCGACTAAACAACGTCCGAATAATCTGAAAATTTGCGGACATATCCCAAATCACATAACGAAGCTACTGGAATTTTAGGAATTCCATTCCGACCCCCGGATCAAAATCTCACCTACCGTTCGGATTTCGCCAAAATTCAACCTTAGCCAATTCAAGCCTATTTCTACACCGGCCTCCAAATTCAATTCCGATCGCTCCCCTAAGTCACAAATCACCTCCCGGAACTAACCGAATCATCATAATCCAATTCCGAGCCCTCTAACCAAATAGTCAACTCCGGGTTGACTTTCCTTATTCAAGTTTCCTTCACAAAGGCTATATGCCTCATTTCCAATCCAATTCACTCCTAACTCACCCGATAGACTCTAACACCGATATAAAATCATAAAACATGTATTTACAATATAACGGGGTGGTAATTCTCGTGACGACGGGCCGGGTCGTCACATTCTCCACCTCTTAAGCAAACGCTCGTCCTCGAGCGGGTCAAGAAACATACCTGAAGTCTCAAACAAGTGAGGATATCGGCTCCGCATCTCCCGCTCGATCTCCCAAGTGGCCTCCTCCACGGGTCGACCTCTCCACTGAACCTTAACTGATGCAATCTCCTTAGACCTCAATTTTCTCACCCGACGTCCCAAAATGGCAATAGGCTCCACATCATAGAATAGATCACCATCAAGTTGAATGGTTCTGAAATCTAATACATGAGACAGATCTCCAATGTACTTCCGGAGCATAGACACATGGAATACTGGATGGACGCTGGATAAACTGGGCGGCAAGGCTAACTCATATGCCACCTCTCCAACCCTCCCGAGTATCTCAAAAGGACCAATGTACCTAGGACTCAACTTTCCTTTCTTCCCAAACCTCATGACACCCTTCATAGGTGAAACCTTCAACAATACTCTGTCACCAACCATGAAAGACAACTCTCGAACTCTACGGTCCGTATAACTCTTCTGACGAGACCGTGCTGTACGAAGCCTCTCCTGGATCAACTTTGCTCTATCCAGAGCATCCTGGACTAACTCAGTCCCTATCAATCTAACCTCACCAGGCTCAAACCATCCCACGGGGGATCTACACCGCCTGCCATACAATGCCTCATACGGGGCCATCTGAATACTCGACTGATAACTGTTGTTGTAGGCAAACTCAGCAAGTGGTAGGAACTCATCCCACGAACCACCAAAGTCAATCACACATGCTCGCAACATATCCTCTAGAATCTGAATAGTACGCTCAGACTGCCCATCTGTCTGGGGGTGAAATGCAGTACTCAACTCAACCCGCGTACCCATCTCTCGCTGAAATGCTCTCCAAAACCTGAGAAGTGAACTGAGTACCCCTGTCGGATATGATAGACACTGGAACTCCATGCAACCGAACAATCTCTCGAATAAAGATCGCTGCCAACCGCTCCGATGAGTAGGTAGTACTAACTGGAATGAAGTGAGCTGACTTGGTCAGTCTATCCACAATCACCCATACAGAATCAAACTTCCTCACCATCCGAGGGAGTCCAGTAACAAAGTCCATGGTGACCCTCTCCCATTTCCACTCAGGAATATCAATGCGCTGAAATACACCGCCGGGCCTCTGATGCTCGTACTTAACCTGCTGACAGCTGAGGCACCGTGCTACATGTCTAACAATGTCCATCTTCATCTTTCTCCACCAATAATGTTGTTTCAAATCTTGATACATCTTCGCGGCTCCTGGATGGATAGAATACCACGAGCTATGGGCCTCCTCCCGAATCAACTCACGAAGGCCATCAACATTGGGCACGCATATCCGGCCCTGCATCCTCAATACGCCGTCACTATCAATGGTGACATCTCTAGCATCATCATGCTGAACTCTGTCCCTAAGGACAGCCAAATGTGGATCATCATACCGGCGCTCACGAATACGATCATATAGAGATGACCGAGATACAACACAAGCCAATACCCTGCTGGGCTCCGAAATATCTAACCTCACTAGCCGATTGGCTAGCACCTGAACATCATAAGCAAATGATCTCTCCTCAGCTGGAATATGTGCCAAGCTCCCCATACTGACCGCCTTCCGGCTTAAAGAATCGACTACCACATTGTCCTTTCCCGAATGATATAGAATAGTAATGTCATAATCCTTAAGCAACTCAAGCCATCTCCGCTCTCTCAAATTAAGATCTTTCTGTTTGAACAAGTGCTGGAGACTACGATGGTCGGTATACACCTCACAAGACACACCATACAAATAGTGCCTCCAAATCTTCAATGCATGAACAATGGCGGCTAGCTCCAAATCATGAACAGGATAGTTCTTCTCATGTGGCTTCAACTGCCGAGAAGCATAAGCAATCACCTTACCTTCCTGCATCAACACACAACCTATCCCCACTCTCGAGGCATCACAATAAACAGTATATGAACCTGAAGCTGATGGCAATACTAACACTGGAGCTGTGGTCAAAGCTGTCTTGAGCTTCTGAAAGCTCTCCTCGCACTCATCCGACCACACGAATGGTGCACCCTTCTGGGTCAATTTAGTCAATGAAGAAGCAATGGATGAAAATCCCCGAACAAACCGGCGATAATATCCCGCCAAGCCAAGAAAACTCCTAATCTCTGTAGCTGAGGACGGTCTAGGCCAACTCTGCACCGCCTCTATCTTTTTCGGATCAACCTGAATACCATCACGAGACACCACATGTCCCATAAATGCTACGGACTCGAGCCAAAACTCGCACTTGGAGAATTTAGCATATAGCTTCTCCTCCCTCAATCTCTGCAACACAATACTCAAATGCTGAGCATGCTCCTCCTGACTACGGGAGTAGACTAGAATGTCATCAATGAACACAATCACAAATGAATCCAAATAAGGCTTGAACACACTGTTCATCAGATGCATAAATGCTGCTGGGGCGTTGGTCAGCCCAAACGACATCACAAGAAACTCATAATGACCATATCGGGTCCTGAATGCAGTCTTCATAATATCCGAGTCCCTGATCTTCAGCTGATGATAGCCTGAACGAAGATCGATCTTAGAAAATACCCTCGCAC
>JASVEL010003924.1:0-34925 GCA_032618575.1 Nicotiana noctiflora
GGTAAGTTTCCCACCTGGGGACTGCAAGGAAGATATAAGGATTTACTTCATCTCGAGGTCTTGCTCTAACCTAGATGAGGCTCGAGAATCCTGACATTCCGAGTCCATATTCAAGCTCAGCCTGGGGGTTAACCAAAACTGCATGGTGTATTTTATTGATCAACTAAAAACCCAATGGTTTACTATGTCCTAAACTCGATATTTGGGATAGTCACTAAAATCATAAAATCGAGTCTTTTACGAATAATGATAAAATACAATTCATCATGGATGGAAAGATATACAAAACGATCCTTTATACTTACAAAAATGATTACAAAGTATAACTGTTGCACCCAAGAAGGATACTTACAAAGAAGAAAAAAACGAAAGCCAATGATCTTAATTTACTTTATGGCCACGACCTCAAGAGCATCGTCTCCGAAAATCCTCTTCTCGGGGGCACCATTTCTATTTTTTGAATACGTTTGGTAGATGACCCTCGATAAATGCAATTACATCTCCGGTAGCCGATATTGGGCATCCCGATGAAATTTTGGGCCATAATATAGAACAAGCAAAAGTTAAAGACCAGAAAGGGTTGCAAGATGCACGAGCAACAATTCGAGAGTGTTCATCCTCGAAAATCTGTTCCGGTGTGGGATGCAAAATTTAGTAGATGATAGTGTTACCTCATTTCGTGGAAACCAAAAGAAATAAAGAGTCACACCATGTTGAAGTAAAGAGAAATGAGCAGTAGTGTAAAGTTCGTATATCTTCTGATACGGGAATGATTCGGTGCTCTTCTCTCGTTGTCTCAAGCCAAAGCTTTGAAAAGTGAAGTCTTGGCATAACTGGTAAAATTACTTGCATGTGACCTTGTGGTCACATATTTTAGCCATAGAAATAGGTGATTAGAGGAAGAGATAAAGAAAGAAAAGGGCTAAAAGTCGTTGAAAAAGGATTGAGTGTAGTTTTTTCAGCAAATTAACCCCTTATTTATAGAAATCTGACGATGGAACCAGCGACGCAAGTGGCCAACAAAAGCTGAAACATATTTGATATTTTGGGAAGCATGCTAACATGACATTTTCGATCATTTCAAGCGCCTACGTCATGAGCATGACTTCATCACGAGAGGCTCGGGAAGATCGAGGTTCAAATCGTTTCTTATCATCTTATTCTATATGAAACACGGGGACTATCTGTATATGGTCCAAATCAAGGAGCCCGATTTCGAAGTCTCAAATTGAGTTATGAGTTTGAGTTCGGGCGACTCGAAGTAGGGGTCAGACCTGAGTGAGGGACGTACAACTCGGAGAAGCAGATCGAAGGCCTGACACGACCGACATCAAGGGCCGTACAATCTCGAAAACTCTCAAGAAAGAGCAAAAACTTCTCAAGGACACATGGGTCATGGCATAAATTATTGATAAGATCTGTACGAAATAGTACAAGTCTGTATTAGGTTTTTATACAGTTGTACCAATAATTTGCCATATTAGGGTTTTCCTTTCTTATATAAAGAGGACCACAATTGTCTTATATCTCATATTATTCACTGCAATAAGAATATTCTACTATGCTTTTCATGTTTACCGTGCTCACCAAGTGTTCTTCAGCTTTATTGCTTTTACTTTATTGTTCCAACTACATTGCTCTTAGTTGACCTTGAGGCCACCAAGAAAGTCGAGCTCGTGGTCCTCTTTATTATAGTAACACTGTTTTGGTTCATCAGTTCTTCTTATTTAAACTTAACATTATTTATATATTCATTAGCATTAGAATAAATTACATATCTTTAAAACTATAAATCATATTTAATTATTACTCCCATTTTTCGAGGTAAACAAATTCTTCTGTGGGTTCATCTTCAAGAGAGAAAAATGATTTAAGATTATATTTCCCTCTGAAATGAATACCAATCTAATTTCCAATTTCGGAATGAAGTTTGGTGGGTCATCGGGATTAAGGATAAGTTCACGCAAAATGTCCTAATTTATTATAAATAAAGTAGGGATTTTTTCTCTGCACAAGCCATCAAGATTATATAACCTGGTACTAACTTTATTTTATCTATACTGTTAAATTACTCATGAGTCATATCGATTGGTATGATTTGTTGCTATCTTAATTTTACGTATCTTATTAAGTTGTCCATATGTGAAGTCGAATTAGTATGACTATGTACTATCATCATTTTAATTTACCTATATTGTTAAGTTATTAACAATATGAGTTTGTACTATTATTTTTTCTATTTTGTTAATTAATTGTCCACAAGTTATGCAAGATTGGTACAATTTATTATTTTATTTATTCTACATAGCTTATTAAATTGTCCATAAGTCATGTTAGAATGATATGACTTCGTACTATCTTCATTCTACTTATCTTGTTAAAGTGTATACAAGTCATGAGAACTTGGTATGACTTGTATACCATCTTTTTCTGCATATATTGTTAAATAATTCACAAGTCATATGCGATGGATATAACTTGATAGTATCTTGCTTAATGTATTTATCTTACTTACTTCATCCTGAGGGTAATGGAAAGTATTATCAATCAATAATCAAAGGGAAAAATGGATAAAAGCCACTTTTATCGCCGGGTAATTAAACATTAGCCACAATTTTAAAATTTATTACTTCCTTCGTCTCAATTTATTTGGTGGTGTTTCACCAGGCATGGAGTTTAAGAGAAAAAATTATATCTTTTAATATTTCTGGTCCAAAATAAGCCATATGTATTTGTGTGGTTAAAAGTATCTCGCTAAGGTTAAAATGAGAAAATTTAAATTAAATTATATTTAAATAAGAAAGTATGATATTCTTTTTCGCGCTGACTAAAAAGAAAAGAGTGAAACATATATTTGGACGGAGGGAGTAATTGTCACAGCACAAAATTCCACCAGAATCATGATAGCGCCTAAAATCGCTTGCTAGGCAAGCCACCAATAAATAGAAATAAACTTCAATAATAGTATGAAATAGTCTGAAGAATGGAATAACACAAATAACCGAAGTCAATAGCAGCAATACAACTGAAACCAATCCACGATCCAATGTCCTCGAATAAATGAGCTCTAGAGAATTTAAATATAAGGTCAAAACCAAAATACAGTACTGTCTGAAACATTAACAGTAATAACATGAACTGACAATATAGGGGACTTCAAGGCCTGCGAACAAAACAGAAGCTACCTTGAAATCTCCAACGGTTAAATATGTTAGGCGAAATGGCTTCCTGGCCACTAAAACTTGTCCGAATTTTTAAAGTCGATACATAAACTTATAACTTTCCCATCTGAACACTCGAACTTATTTTTTCCATAACTAATAAACACATTTGACCATTGACCATGCCCATGTGGCGTCAGTTGATCCTAATCAGCAGCCCGCATGAGGAACACGACGAACAAGAGCGTGAAAAACCCCTTGCCAACGCCCAACAGTACAAAATGGGTTGTGTTTAATTGTGTTATTATTTATTCCTTCTAAAATACCCCTTTCCTCCATTTTTAAAAATCTGAAGCTCCATTTTCAATTTTCTTTTCAGTTTTTCAGACTGAAAATGGTGGAAAGTTGTAGGATCTACAACGATCATCAAATAACTAACCTGCTGAGTAACTTTTGCAATTTTCCCACTGTCTTCTGATGAGTCTGTCACTGTCAACTTTTGAGGTTCCAGAAGATTATTAGTTTTTCCTCATTTGTTTTCTTCAAGGAGTTCTTCTCAATAGAAGCATTTTCAGCAGATATCCTACACAAATCCATCTTCCCCTTTCTTTGAAATGTGTATTTAATCACTCTATCATTTAGAGGCTGACTAGGATTCTCATTGTTTAGATTAGATACCGTAGATTTTGAGTTTAACAACTGATTGCAAAGATTTTTCAGATAGAACAACTAATTGCAAACACTATCAACATCTATTTTGTAAGCAGGAACCTCTAAGCCCTGCACAGATCTATTATCTTGTTCTGAAATATCCATCTTCCCCATTAATCCTGTATATTCACCTATTGCATTATGAACACCAGTTGCCTCAATGGTAAAGGGAAGGAAAAAGGAGCAGAGATAGGCGTTATGTTGCTAGGGGTGCTAGAATTAGCTTGAAATGGTAATTAATGGGATGAAGAAGAATGCTAAAGCAGTCAAAGAGGAGAGTTGTTGCTTGAATTTTCCTTATTATTGATCCATTTTGATTTTGAGTTTGCCGACGTGTAAGACATCTATTGGTCATCTGCTGACTGGATGGACACGTATATGTATGTGTAATACACGTACACGTGGTCTCTTGTCATATGTGTTTATTAGTTATAGAAAAAATGAGTTCGAATGTTCAATTGGGAAAATAGAAAGTTTATGTATCGGCTTTAAAAAGCCTGGAAAGTTTAAGTGGCTGGGAAGCCATTTCGCTAATATATTATAATCTAGCAATCACCCCTCTCAGCAGTATCGAGATCCACACATACAAAGTGCAGAGTGTAGTATGAGTACAACAGACCTCAAATACTCAATAATTAACAAGCATAACCTTGGGCTAAAATAAGTAACGAGCTTGGCAAGGTTCAATGCCCATTCTCAATAGCCAACAACAACGATAGTACCATACTATCGGCAAAATAAAAAGCACTTCAAGAAAAAATCAAGTACAACTTTATCAGAATAAGAGGATCAATAAGCATGCTTCCGAAATACACCAATCAAGGCATCAATTATACCAAGAAAGTCATCGAAGCATGGGCTTCCGATTTATACTATGATATACTAAGATATCCAAACTTTATTTATTAGATAGAGACATCAAGTACCAGATAGCATGAGAAATATATAGCTCAGGCTTGCATGACAAGGTTACATGTCAAATTCAACAATATCGCAATCTAATAATCAAGTATACCAAATCTCAGGACATGTGTAGAGCTTAGCACGAGTACCCCTCAATTATCACACACACCTACACTCACCACTGTACGGGTTCCCGGTGTAAGTCCCTCACCAAGCATGTCTCGTGTACTTGTACCCACAGGTTAATACCTAACTTCGGAGGGGAGGATCTTAGCCCAAATGCTTATCCGATTTAAGTCAATAATCAATATACTTAACTTAATATGGGACCCGGCGCATACATCACCTCACTATCAATACCACTCAGCCCAATAAGAGGCATGGCATACGTGTCACCTTACTATTAATATGAACTCGGCTCTATCGCGTACAATATAGGATCCCGAAACAGGCGTAGCAAATGCTCTGCGTGCTCTGCTTCTGACCAAGAATACACAAAGATATCATCTATAAACATAATCACAAAAATACCCAAAAATGGCTTGAACAAATGATTCATCATATCCATGAAGGCCGCTAGTGTGTTGGTTAGGCCAAAGGACAAATCAAGAAACTCATAATGGCAATATCTGGTCCGAAAGGCTATTTTCAAATCATCTTCTTCCCTGATCCTTAGCTAATGATAGCAGATTTGTGATCGATCTTTGAAAAATACTTAGCACCTTGCAATTCATCAAACAAATCATCAATTCTTGAGTGCGGATACTTGTTCTTAATAGTTACCTTATTTAGTTGTCGATAATCAATACACATCCTTAACGAACCATCTTTCTTTCGAAAACATAGTACTGGCGCTTCCCACGGAGAAGTACTAGGTCAGATAGTCCCTTATCAAGAAGGTCCTTCAACTAAACTTTTAGTTTCTTCAGCTCGACAAGAGCAATCCTGTACGGATTAATAGATATCAATTGCGTATTAGGTGACATATCGATGGCAAAGTCGATCTCCCTCTTAGGTAGAATACCCAGGAGCCCATCAGGGAACTTATCGGTGAATTCACTAACAACTGGAACCAATTGAAGAGCAGGAGGCTTCACTTCTGTAACCTGCACCCATACCAAATGATACAAATATCCATATGTGATTGCCTTTCGAGCCTTATGGTAAGAAATAAACTTCCTTTTTGGCGCTGCAACATCACCCTTCCATTCGATAATGGGCTCTCCTAGAAAGTTAAAGTGAAAAACTTTCTTCCAACAATCCACTATTGCGTAACAAGAGTCTAGCCAATCCATGCTCATAATAACATCAAATTCTATCATTTATAACTCATTCTTTGAATTAAAATTTTTAATTCAAAGAAAATTAAAAAAAACATACGTGAAGTATCAAATAGGGAAATAGGGCTCAAATACACAAAATACGATCGGCTATGTCATTACATTTCCCCCCTCTAAAACAAATAATCGTCCTCAAACAAGATTAGAATCATACTTGGGATAATAATAAGATGAGCATATCTCCTCTGCATATCATAATATGTCTCCTAAGTCACCTCCTCAACCGGTTGACCTCTACACTAAACCTTCATTGATGTCATGTCTTGAGACCTCAACTTTTGAACATGTTGATCAAAAATGGCCATCGGCTCCTCCTCCTAAAAATACAGATTCTAATCCAATTGTACTGAACTGAAATGAAACACATGCGACCGAACTTCTTAATACTTTTGAAGTGTGAAAACATGAAACATTGGGTGTACTCCTCACAAGCTACATGGTAAAGCAAATGTATAGGCCGGCTCATCCATTCTCTATAACACCTCAAAAGGATCAATATATTGAGGGCTTAACGTGTCCTTCTTTCAAAATCTCATACACCCTTTATAGGCGAAACTCGTAGAAGAACTTTCTCACTCTCCATGAAAGCTACTTCCCAAACCATCCTATCAGCATAACTCTATTACTTGGATTGAATTGTACGAAGCCACTTTTGATTTACGTTCACATTTTCCAAAGCATCACAAACCAAGTTTGTGCCAATAATCTAGCCTCACTAGGCTCAAACCAACTAACTCAAGAACGACATTGCCTCCCATATAAGGCCTTACACATAGCTATTTGGATACCCGACTGATAGCTATTGTTGTATGCAAATTCTGCTAATGGAAGAAACTGATCCTAGTGGCCTCTGAAATCTATAATACAGGCCCTCAACATATCTTCTAAAATATAAATGGTCCGCTCTAACTGCCATCTGTTGGAGGGTAAACTGCAGTGCTCAACCAAACATGCATGCAACTCACGTTAAATCGCTCTTCTGAAATGCAAAGTAAACAGAATGCCTTGATCCGAGATGTAGACACAGGCACACTATGCAAGAAGACAATCTCCCTGTTGTAGATCCTAGCCAACTGCTCCAAAATGTAAGAAGTTATGACTTTAATGAAATGAGCAGACTTTGTTAGTTTGTCCATAATGACCCAAACATTGTCAAATCTACTCAATGACCATGGCAACCCTACCAGAAAGTCTATAGTGATGTGTTTCCCACTTCAACTCCAGTATTTCAAACTTTTAAAGCAAACCATGTAGCCACTGATGCTCATACTTGACCTACTGGAAATTTAAACACCATGCATCATACCGTGCAATATCCTTATTAATCCTCTGTCACCAATAATGTTACTTCAAATCACGATACATCTTCGTAGAACTTGGTGAATATAATACCATAACAAGCCTCCTCAAGAATCAACTCCCTCAATCCATCTACATTATGAACACAAACTCGACCATGAAGCCTGAACACACAATCATCATTAGTAGTCACCTCCTTAGTACAAACTCACTGCACTGTGTCCTTAAGGACAAGAAAATGGGGATCATCATGTTGTCGAGCCTTAATACGCTCCAACAAGGATGTTGGAGATACAACACAAGCAATGACTCTGCTAGGCTCCAAAATATCCAATCTAATGAGTTTGTTGGATAAAGCCTAAACATACATAGCCTAAGGCCTATCTAAAAATGGAATATATGCTAAACTCCCCATACTCTCTGCCTTTATACTCAAGGCATCTGCTAACACGTTGCCCTACCACAGATGATAGAGAATAGTGATGTCATAATCCTTCAACAACTCCAACTATCTCCGCTACATCAAATTCAAATCTTTCTATTTAAACAGATGTTGGAGACTATGATGATCTGTATATACCTCACAAGACACGCCATATAAGTAATGCCTCCAAATCGTGAGCGTGTGCACAATGGATACTAACTCAAAAACATGCACAAGATAGTTCTTCTCCTGCGACTTTAACTAGCGTGATGCATAGGCAATCACCCTACCGTCCTACATCAACACACACCCAAAGCCGATGCGTGCACAATAAACTATATACAAACCCAAACCCAAAAAGGTCTTGATATTGTAGCGGTAGAAGGTCTGGGCCAACTCCGAATTTCTTTGGGTTTACCTTGATCCTATCACAAGTGTCACGACCCAAACTCCCACCATAGTCATGCCGGCCCCTAGCATTATTTGATAGGCAAGTCATCAAATAATAAGTAGACAAAACTTAAATAGTAATATCAAATAGTATCAACAGTGAAAATAATGATAATTAAGTCAATAGTCACAATACAACTAAAACCATCCCACGACATAGTGTCACAACACAACTAAAACCATCAATCTATAAAGTGATAGTAGTAACTAGCCAAACCTAAGAAGCTCCTGATATTTGTAGCGGTAGAAGGTCTAGACCAACTCTAAAATTCTTTGAGTCTACCTTGATCCCTTCACAAGTGTCATGACCCAAACTACCACCAGACTCATGACGGCCCCTAGCACTACTTGCTAGGCAAGTCATAAACTAATAAGCAGAAAAAACTTAAATAGTAATATCAAATAGTCCCACCAATGGAAATAGAGATAATTAAGTAAAGTTAATAGATACAACTAAAACCATCCCATGACACAGTGTGACTGAGTACATGAGCGATGGTTTTTCTGCATATATGATACCGAAGATGATGTACTTTGTCTGCCAAAGAGGAATTGCTAGGCAGAACATATTTATTTTGAGGGTTTGGTTATTTTATCATATTTTGAGATTAGGAGCTCGAATTTGGGCAATATTGGAGAAGATTTTCACGGCTTTCTTTAAGATAAGTATTTTTTACTCAAATTTAGTTATTATTCATGGTTCCAAACTTGATATTGGCTTTTGGTTAGTGTTTATATGGGTAAAATTGGGCATTTTGGTAAAAACTTATCTAAAGTGTAAATTCGAGATTTGAACCTCGGTTTGGAGTCAGAATTGGATGAAACATGTATGGTTGGACTCGTATTGAAATTGGTATTTGGGATTTTTGAGCTTTGCAGGGTTTCGGGGTGTGGGCTCGGGGTTGCCTTTTTTGGATTAATTTTGTATAGTTGTTAAAGAACATAGCTTTATTGTTTGGGATTATTTTTTATGGCTTTTATTGATATTGTGAAAAAAAATTGCTAGATTCGAGCTGTCCAAGGCTCTATTCTAGAGTGTTGATCTGTCTTGCTTGAGGTAACTGTCTTATATACACTCTGTTGAGGCACTAGTTGCCTGAATTAATAATGTTGGCTAAGCGCTATGGGTGGCGCACATGTGAGGCGGTTGAGCCCATTTGCATGCACCAAAGTAATATTCATCTTCGGGTAGTGATTAGGCTTTGATATGCCTTGAATTTGATACCTAAGCTTCATGTTATCATGCTTATTATGTTTGTATGCCTTTTTGAGAAAATTGAATCGTGTTAGAGATTATTTGTTAGTTGAAAACCTATTCAAACATGTTATTTGCGATTCTTTTGGCATAGTCGCCTGACTACAAATTTGATAGCACACTTCTCACATGCCTACACCTTAGCATGTCACTTACATCAGTCCATAAGTATGTAATTTAATATCCATTGTTCATGTGCATATATTCATGTATATGTTTTCTATGTGATATAGACAGGGTTGATAGCACGTGAGTGGTCCGTGTGGAGCTGCGTTATGTTGGAACGTGAATTATCCATGAGGTTATTATATATAGTTGTGAGTTATCCATGCAGCATGTGGATCTCCTACGGTCACTCTCTAATGTTTATCTCATGATGGTGTACATACGATATGAGGAAAACTGGCCAGTGTTTGATTTGGTTATTGATTTTGTTTTCCATATCCTCTCTATATGCTAGAAGGAAATTATACATGACTTATTATTTATATCTTCTGTATCAGCTGGATCATCAATTTACACAGAGCATGTCACGTTATCTTTGTGCACTAAGGTGGCTTGATGGCGCCCAGCACATTGCTAAGCCAGCCTGACCAATCAATAACAATAACGGAGCTAGAAGCTCTCTTTTGCCCATTTAAGCATATCAAATCATGAAGCAATAGCGATACATATAACGAAAACAGGGAACCAAGTCCCATAATACATCAACTCCCATAGACCGAAGGGTCAAGAGTCATGAGCCTCTACTGAACATGAGTTTATAAAGGTTTACAAGATACCAAGTGCGGAAAGAAAAGTTAATACAAAATGAAGAGACGGTGAGAAGGAATATCGGGTCCTGCGGACTCTGCAGCTACCTCGAATATCCACAAATGTCGCCTCGCACAGCTACTGGATCACTGCTGAGAGGTACCTGGATCTGCACACAAGGTGCAGGGAGTACAATGAGTACTGCCAGACTCAGTGGTAATAAACAGGGGTAAGACAGCGCGGATAAGAAATCCGCAATAAAGCACTATGTAAAGCTATAATGAAATACCCTATCACAGAATCAATATCAACTGTACCTGTACCAATAAGTACCAGCAAAACAGTATAACAGCTAGCAGATGTAGCTAAAATGTAATGCAATGCATGATATGACCGCTACGGCGCGTAGCCCGATCCAATTTGGGTACCCGTGCTCACTGTGGGGGTTCAGACTCCGGAGGGGCTCCTACAGCCCAAGCACAATATCACTGCGGCGTGCAGTCCGATCCAACATATATACTGCTGCGGCGCGCAGCCCGATCCACTACCAGTCAGCTAATATGCAAATACAGCCTCGCAGGCTCAAAAGTAGTTTGAAAACCCTTTTTATCATTTTTCAGTTGGAAAACAGTAATACCAAGTTCCAGAGATTGGAAATAGCATGATAACAGAAATAGCTACGGACTGGTAGTCACTAACATGTCAATATGATAAGACAATGATCACGATCCTCGCGGGATCCAATAACTGGCTCACGGCCCACAAGTATACTCAACCACCCAAGAAGGGGGTTCCTCGGCTCAAGAGTGGCCATTATCACAATATATAATATGCAACCATCCGAGAAGGAGGTTCGACGGCTCAAGAATAGCCTAATATCATAATACAGTATCAACAAGTCGGACTAAGTCATAGTCCCCAATCACAATCGACCCCGCACTCACAAGAGAGTACGTGTCTCGCCGCTATACAACGTCACAAAGTGGTATACCGGGGTTTCGAACCCGCTGGTCATCACCCACATCTATTACTCACCTCAATACGGCGCGATGACTACTCCGTAATGCCCTTGCCACGAGAATCAAGCTCCGCACGCGTAGAATCTGATCAAATACAGTAGAAATACAACAAATTAGGCCAATGGGATGACACCCAATCAATACAACTCAATTTACATCAAAATTCTCAAAGTTGTCAAAACCCGACTTTCGGTACGCTTGTCGAAAAATTACAAAAGTCACATATTCGGAACCCTCATCTCAATACGAGTCTAAGCATATCAATTTTACCAAATTCAGACTCCATTTGCCCATTCAAAACCTTGATTTTCTAAAGTTCAAGCCTAGGGCTAAATCCTCCATAAATTACCCCAAATTCCTCCATTTTCATGATATAATGGCATAATATTACCAATACTAATCATAGTTTAAGTCCATAGTTGATTACCCTGATGATTTCCCTTGAGTTTCTCTTCAAAATCGCCCAAATCGCCTCTAAAGCCGAGACCCAAATGTGTGAAATGTTTCTGAAATTTTCTAACTTCCGATACAATTAATTCACTGCGATTTTCGCTTCTGCGGACATTTTCCGCCCCTGCGGAACCGCTTCTGCGACCAATTGGTCGCTTCTGGGAACCCAAGCCTATTTGGGCAATCCCGCTCCTGCGATACACGGACCGCTCCTGCGGGTCCGCTTCTGCTGAAATGCTTCCGCCCCTGCGGTCCTTTCCGCCTCTGCGATCAAGAGTCCGCTTCTGCGGACTCGCCTATGCGATCGACCTTCCGCTTCTGCGGGCTTCCCATCTCTTGGCAAATCCCGTTTCTGCGGTCTCCTCTACGCTCCTGCGACGCCGCTTCAGCGGAAAGATTTCCGCTTCGGCGCCTTCTTGTCCGCTCCTGCGGACTCGCTCCTGCGCCCCCATTTCCGCAGGAGCGAAAACAACAGAACCAGAACACAAGTCTGCAATTTTTCCACATTTTCTCCCGTTTAGCCATCCGAAAACACCCCGAGGCCCCCGGGACCTCATCCAAACACACCAACACATCTTAATACCTTATTCGAACTTGCTCAAATCCTCAAAACACGTCTAACAACATCAAAACCCATAATTCGCATCGAATTCAAGCCTAAATTCCTTAAAACATTCCGAATTACACAATTAATCAAAAACCCGACTAAACAACGTCCGAATAATCTGAAAATTTGCGGACATATCCCAAATCACATAACGAAGCTACTGGAATTTTAGGAATTCCATTCCGACCCCCGGATCAAAATCTCACCTACCGTTCGGATTTCGCCAAAATTCAACCTTAGCCAATTCGAGCCTATTTCTACACCGGGCCTCCAAATTCAATTCCGATCGCTCCCCTAAGTCACAAATCACCTCCCGGAACTAACCGAATCATCAGAATCCGATTCCGAGCCCTCTAACCAAATAGTCAACTCCGGGTTGACTTTCCTTATTCAAGTTTCCTTCACAAAGGCTATATGCCTCATTTCCAATCCAATTCACTCCTAACTCACCCGATAGACTCTAACACTGATATAAAATCATAAAACATGTATTTACAACATAACGGGGTGGTAATTCCCGTGACGACGAGCCGGGTCGTCACATTCTCCCCCTCTTAAGCAAACGCTCGTCCTCGAGCGGGTCAAGAAACATACCTGAAGTGGCAAACAAGTGAGGATATCTGCCTCGCATCTCCCGCTCGATCTCCCAAGTGGCCTCCTCCACGGGTCGACCTCTCCACTGAACCTTAACTGATGCAATCTCCTTAGACCTCAATTTTCTCACCCGACGTCCCAAAATGGCAATAGGCTCCACATCATAGGATAGATCACCATCAAGCTGAATGGTACTGAAGTCTAATACATGAGACGGATCTCCAATGTACTTCCGGAGCATAGATACATGGAATACTGGATGAACGCTGGATAAGCTGGGCGGCAAGGCTAACTCATATGCCACCTCTCCAACCCTCCCGAGTATCTCAAAAGGACCAATGTACCTAGGACTCAACTTTCCTTTCTTCCCAAACCTCATGACACCCTTCATAGGTGAAACCTTCAGCAATACTCTGTCACCAACCATGAAAGACAACTCTCGAACTCTACGGTCCGCATAACTCTTCTGACGAGACTGTGCTGTACGAAGCCTCTCCTGGATCAACTTTGCTCTATCCGGAGCATCCTGGACTAACTCAGTCCCTATCAATCTAACCTCACCAGGCTCAAACCATCCCACGGGGGATCTACACCGCCCGCCATACAATGCCTCATACGGGGCCATCTGAATACTCGACTGATAACTGTTGTTGTAGGCAAACTCAGCAAGTGGTAGGAACTCATCCCACGAACCACCAAAGTCAATCACACATGCTCGCAACATATCCTCTAGAATCTGAATAGTACGCTCAGACTGTCCGTCTGTCTGGGGGTGAAATGATGTACTCAACTCAACCCGCGTACCCATCTCTCGCTGAAATGCTCTCCAAAACTGAGAAGTGAACTGAGTACCCCTGTCGGATATGATAGACACTGGAACTCCATGCAACCGAACAATCTCTCGAATAAAGATCGCCGCCAACCGCTCCGATGAGTAGGTAGTACTAACTGGAATGAAGTGAGCTGACTTGGTCAGTCTATCCACAATCACCCATACAGAATCAAACTTCCTCACCGTCCGAGGGAGTCCAGTAACAAAGTCCATGGTGACCCTCTCCCATTTCCACTCAGGAATATCAATGCGCTGAAATACACCACCGGGCCTCTGATGCTCGTACTTAACCTGCTGACAGTTGAGGCACCGTGCTACATGTCTAACAATGTCCATCTTCATCTTTCTCCACCAATAGTGTTGTTTCAAATCTTGATACATCTTCGCGGCTCCTGGATGGATAGAATACCGCGAGCTATGGGCCTCCTCCAGAATCAACTCACGAAGGCCATCAACATTGGGCACGCATATCCGGCCCTACATCCTCAATACGCCGTCACTATCAATGGTGACATCTCTAGCATCATCATGCTGAACTCTGTCCCTCAGGACAGCCAAATGTGGATCATCATACCGGCGCTCACGAATACGATCATATAGAGATGACCGAGATACAACACAAGCCAATACCCTGCTGGGCTCCGAAATATCTAACCTCACTAGCCGATTGGCTAGCACCTGAACATCATAAGCAAATGGTCTCTCCTCGGCTGGAATATATGCCAAGCTCCCCATACTGACCGCCTTCCGGCTCAAAGCATCGGCCACCACATTGGCCTTCCCCGGATGATATAGTATAGTAATGTCATAATCCTTAAGCAACTCAAGCCATCTCCGTTGTCTCAAATTAAGGTCTTTCTGTTTGAACAAGTGCTGGAGACTACGATGGTCGGTATACACCTCGCAAGACACACCGTACAAATAGTGCCTCCAAATCTTCAATGCATGAACAATGGCGGCTAGCTCCAAATCATGAACATGATAGTTCTTCTCATGTGGCTTCAACTGCCGAGAAGCATAAGCAATCACCTTACCTTCCTGCATCAACACACAACCTATCCCCACTCTCGAGGCATCACGGTAAACAGTATATGAACCTGAAGCTGATGGCAAAACTAGCACTAGAGCTGTGGTCAAAGCTGTCTTGAGCTTCTGAAAGCTCTCCTCGCACTCATCCGACCACACGAATGGTGCACCCTTCTAGGTCAATTTAGTCAATGAAGAAGCAATGGATGAAAATCCCTGAACAAACCGGCGATAATATCCCGCCAAGCCAAGAAAACTCCTAATCTCTGTAGCTGAGGACGGTCTAGGCCAACTCTGCACCGCCTCTATCTTCTTTGGATCAACCTGAATACCATCACGAGACACCACATGCCCCGGAAATGCTACGGACTCGAGCCAAAACTCGCACTTGGAGAATTTAGCATATAGCTTCTCCTCCCTCAATCTCTCCAACACAATACTCAAATGTTGAGCATGCTCCTCCTGACTACGGGAGTAGACTAGAATGTCATCAATGAACACAATCACAAATAAATCCAAATAAGGCCTGAACACACTGTTCATCAGATGCATAAATGCTGCTGGGGCGTTGGTCAACCCAAAAGACATCACAAGAAACTCATAATGACCATATCGGGTCCTTAATGCAGTCTTCATAATATCTGAGTCCCTGATCTTCAGCTGGTGATAGCCTGAACAAAGATCGATCTTAGAAAACACCCTCGCACCCTGTAACTGATCAAACAAATCATCTATGCGCGGTAGAGGGTACTTGTTCTTCACCGTCACTTTGTTCAATTGCCTATAATCAATACACATTCGCATGGAACCATCTTTCTTTTTAACAAATAATACCGGCACACCCCACGGAGACACACTAGGGCGGATGAAACCCTTATCCAGAAGCTCTTGAAGTTGCTCTTTCAGTTCTTTCAACTCAGCTGGTGCCATCCGATAAAGAGGAATGGATATGGGCTGAGTGCCCGGCACCAAGTCAATGCCAAAATCAATATCCCCGTCCGGCGGCATGCCCGGCAGGTCTGAGGGAAATACATCTGGGAAGTCCCTCACAACAGGTACAGAATCAATGCTAGGAGACTCAGCTCCCACATCTCTCACAAAAGCTAAGTACGATAAACACCCTTTTTCAACCATCTTCCGAGCTTTTAAGAACGAAATGACACGGCTAGGGACGAAATCAGTCGAACCCCGCCACTCAATCTGAGAAATACCAGGAATGGCCAACGTAATTGTCTTAGCATGACAGTCCAATATAGCATGGTACGGAGACAACCAGTCCATACCCAATATAACATCAAAGTCCACCATACCCAACAATAACAAATCGGCCTGGGTCTCCAGACCCCCAATAGATATAACACAGGATCTATAGACATGATCCACAACAATCGTATCACCCACGGGGGTGGATACATGAACAGGTAAATCAAGACTACCACGAGTCGCACCCAAATAATGTGCAAAATAAGAGGACACGTAAGAATATGTGGACCCTGGATCAAATAGAACAGAGGCATCTCTGTGACAGACAGAAATGATACCTGTAATCACAGCATCGGAGGCAACTGCATCACGCCTGTCAGGAAGTGCATAGAAATTGTGCCTGGCCTCCACTGGATCTCTCCGCGCCTCTGGGGCAACCACGAGAAGACTGACCTCCAGCTCTACTAGCCTGAGATGGTGCTGAAGATGAGGGCTGATCCCTCTGCTGAGCCCTGTCCCTACGAAGTCGAGGGCACTGCCTCCTCATGTGGCCAAACTCGCCACACTCAAAACAGCTACCTGGTGCTGGAGAAGGGGACTGAAGGGAACCCCTCGCCGCAGATGAACCCTGGGCTAAAGAAGTAGTAGGTGTTGCACTCTGAGCTGGGAGGGCACTAAGTGAAGACTGGCCCTGCTGGAATCCCTGGCGACCATGACCAGAAGAAGAAGCTTCGCTCTGCTCGGGGCGGCCCGAATGAGAAGGTCTAGATAAGCGACCTTTTCCATGATGAAAGTGCCCTCTAAATGGAACACCACTGAAACTGCCGGAACCACGAGGCCTCTTGGCCTCCCGCTCCTCCCTCTCTCGGCGACGATCCGCCTCAATGGAGCGTGCCATATCAACAACATGCTCAAAAGATGATGACAGAACTCGCTCTCTGGTCATAAGAATGCGGATAGAGTAATTGAGGCCATCAATGAACCTCCTGATCCTCTCCCTATCATTAGGGATCATCCATGTGGCATGCCTAGCCAACCGTGTGAATCCGAGCTCATACTGGGTCACAGACATGTCGCCCTGAATCAACCACTCGAACCGGCGACGTAGCTCCTCGCGACGAGACCGAGGTACATATTTCTCTAGAAAGAGAGTAGAGAACTGCTGCCATGTGAGAGGTGCTGCTCTTGCAGGCCTACGCCTCTCAAACTCCTCCCACCAATCAAATGCGGGACCAGTGAACTGAAATGTAGTAAATGAAACTCCGCTGGACTCAAGAATACCAGCCGTACGCAGCATCTTCTGACACTTGTCCAAGAAACCCTGGGCATCCTCGCCCTCAACGCCACTGAAATGGGGTGGCTGAAGTCTACCAAATCTCTCAAGACGACGCTGCTCGTCGTCGGGCATAACCTGGACCATATGCTCTGGAGCTGGAGCTGGTGCAGCTGGAGGAATAACCGGTGCAACCACATGAGCGGGGACCGCCTCTAGCGTCTGAAGTCCCTGAACAACCGGGTCAGGTGTGCGAGCTGCAGGGGTCTGCTGACCACCCCCTGACTGAGATGTCGCTACAGTAGCGGTAGCTGAAACTACCCTGAGCCAAACCGGAACACACCGATAATATCCGAGCAAGAGTCTCCTGAAGACCAGGAATAGCAATAGATACAGTCTGGCCCTGAACTGGGGCTGCTGGAGCATCAACCACTGGGGGCTGCTCCTGAACTGGTACAACAGGCGGGTCAGTTGGCACTGCCTCAGCTGCCCTACCTCTACCTCTAGCACGATCGCGCCCACAGCCTCTAACAGGTGGTAATGGAGGTCGTCCACCTCGTCCCGATGCTCGCGTTCTCGCCATCTGCGAGAGAATAGAATATAGAAGTTCAGTTCTCAGAACAACAAGATCGCACGACAGAGTTCAAGAAATGTGAAGTGTTTCCTAAAGGTTCGCAGCCTCCCGAGGATAAGTACAGGCGTCCCCGTACCGATCCACAAGACTCTACTAATCGGCTCAAGACTCACGAGGCCTAGTAAACCTAGGCTCTGATACCAACTTGTCACGACCCCAAATCCGGTCGTGATGGCGCCCAGCACACTGCTAGGCCAGCCCGACCAATCAACAATCTCTGCAACACAATACTCAAATACTGAGCATGCTCCTCCTGACTACGGGAGTAGACTAGAATGTCATCAATGAACACAATCACAAATGTATCCAAATAGGGCCTGAACACACTGTTCATCAGATGCATAAATGCTGCTGGGCGTTGGTCAGCCCAAAAGACATCACAAGAAACTCGTAGTGACCATATCGGGTCCTGATGCAGTCTTCATAATATCCGAGTCCCTGATCATCACACTATGTGGAGCTAAACTTAACGTTATAGGGTTGTGGTTCTTTCATGACTATTCTTATTTGGATATTATTTTTTATTTCTTAGTTTATCATATTGGTTTATCTATTTATTCTTGCTCTTAATTATTTAATTGCTTGATCACCAATTCAATACTATCTACAAAACTTGAATTGAACTTGAAAGTGGGAAATCTAGATTGCATATAGGCTTGATTAGAGCAAGTTCTTGAACCTGGGCATTGGGAAACGAGTTCACGGTTAGGATAGACATATATCTAATTGCCTTATTTTGTTGATTTATAGGAATTATAAATGCGTTCTTGTTGATTCTAATTCCTCAGACGTATTGGAGTTAGGTTAGCTTGAATAGGCGAGTAAGAACTCGACAGATTCTTATGAATAATATTAACCATGTCGACCAATAAACCTGATAAATTAATTAGCTAATTTTATTGAAGAGTACAATAGGATTGTTTGATAGCCCATAACCATAGATCGTTTTTATTACATTGATATCATAAAAATCTGCTCTTCCTCTATGCAAAGTGCATTATTTGTTTTTATTTATTTTAATTAGTTTAGAATCAAATATTTCCAGTTTTAATTCCTGTTTAGTTAGGATAGTCTAATTTAGTTAATAGTTAATCATACGTCCTCGTGGATTCGACATCCAACTTTTAGTCACTTTATTACTTAACAATCACGTATATTTGCATGTGTGTTTGGCCATAACAGTATTAGTGTGGGGAGGCGATCTTCGGAGAATTCGAGTTATATCTGTGCCTCGTCAGCAGACCGAGGATTCCCTCTCTATTCTCTCTTTCAGCTATAGCCTTTTGTATTTTCTTTTGACTAGACATTCTGGAATTATAACACTATGTAGTGTCCATATCATGTGATTTAATAAGATTCTGAATTTTGGGAGTTGATTCAGTTTGAGAGTGTGTATTTGTATATGTCGAGCGACATCTTCAACATATTCATTATGTTTTTATTCGCGGCTTTTGGCTAGTTTTATCTTTCGTTTTTTTTCAATTGTTAGGCTTACCTAGTCGTAGAAACTTGGTGTTGTTACGACAATTCACGGTGGGAAAACTTGGGTCGTGAATTCGCTCGGGCCAGTACGGCACCAGGTGCCCGTCATACCTCCCAGGTTTGGGGCATGACATTTCAAATTCATATTTTCTTCAAATTTTCACATAAAATATTAACCGCAGTCATCTCAAATTATTTTTAAGGTTAAACTTTATATTTTCTTCAGTTTTTCATATAAATACAATCCGAAAAGACATGGACTATGCACGCAAATCAAGAATCACTAAGCGGAACTAATCCAGCTCTAGGACACAAAAATAAAGGCTAAAACCAATGACCAATTGGGTCATCACATTATCGCAACACATTTGATTATTTGACAAATTTGTTACTTACTATACTTTAAAAGAGTTTTGAACACACACTGTTCGAGCTAAAAGGACGGATTCATTCGAACCCACAAGTAATGGGCTAGACCTACCCCTTTATCCCACTATAAGAAATAACGTTAATCATATTCAATTGTTGTAGATCTAACTGATCAGATAATTAATTTCTGAAAAAACACAAGTCATTGAACACCATGCGATATCGTTGATGATCATCACTTTGTTGTGGATCTAACTGTTCGAAAAAATAATAATCACTATCACTATCATACATGAGAAAACCAGATATACTAGCTAACTTTGGTTCCAAATTCTTGATATTTTCTTGCCAAATCCGCTGAATATCTTTGTCTTCCAACGGCTTAAAATTAATAGTACAGAATTAGCTAAAGATCAATTTTCCTTAACTAATTTGTTCTTTTGCAGGAAAATTAACAAAGTTAAGCTGCTTGGTCTACACGTTAGCAATTTAGTTTTGGTTTTTTTTTTTACAATATAGAAGTCTACAAGATAGATGGTAATGTAAATAAGTCCTGCATAGTTATGACTTTCCACTAGCTATTAAAAGATTTAGATATTTGGTATCCACAACTCATAATTTCTAATTCTAATTCAAATTTGCCTGGTGTAGACACATTAAAGGAGATTACTCCCTATGTTTTCAATTCTAAGAATTGAATTGAGACATGTAACCCCTTAGTAGGTTAATATCTTTATTCAATCACCTAACCAATATAATCACATACCTAAATAACTCTGGCAAAATTGTACTTGAGAAAATATTTTGAGAGGAATCCTAATTCTTATTGAGAAAAATAAATTTGAAATATCTTGATGATAATATTAATAATAAAATAATATTCTGGTAGAAGAATAGCACTAAAAGTTTAAATCTCCTGGTGGGAACAAAGTACCAAGAGAACTGAATAAAGATAATACCTTGCTAAAGGGTACTGAACAGAGGAAGATTTAGGATTTAAATTCTATTTGTTCAATATTAAGGTTGTTAGCATTGATCTCATTATATTTTTAAAATTATGAGTTCATACCTGCTCTTTTTTACAAGTTTTATATTTACTCAGCTTGAAAATATATTTGTTCAAATTGAACCTGTAGCTATAATCGGACATCCACGTATTGAATGGGCCACCAATACGAACACTAATATTCTTTGTGTTTGGTATTTCATATATAAGAAAGATAAGGGAGGAAAATATGAAAGTATTGAATCTTTAAAGCGTATATACTCAAATCTCTCTATAACAATATCATTTTTTTCGATACCAAGAAGGACTATTAAGATCTTCCAAAATGTGAATATAATAGATCTACAAAGTGTAGAAGACCCAACAAACACATAGTTCTGAAACTTTTGATGTTATTAGATGAGGTGCTTGATTACATGTTCATCATTGTTGTTAGACCAGTTAAATAACATGAGTCAAACTTTTCTATTTCTTTATCTCAAATTGTATTATTTATATAACCATAATGCACCAAACATGCAAAAATTGGGAAGTCATATGGAATCATTGGTAATTACTAGTAATTCAGTCCAATGCTGAATAATTATTTTGGAGAATAATCGAAGAGTGAGTGCATGAGAACTAAACTAGCCACAGGGTTAGCTAGAATTTGAAAAGGTAAAAGAGAAAAAATTGAAGCGTCTTGTACCCAAGTAAATAAAATTTAATGCAAGTTCAACGGGGAATTATTTTGCAAAAAATTTAAGTTCTTTGTGTACTGACTACGTAACATATTTGTATACTACCAGGTAAAGTTTATTGCCGCAACAAGTAGCTGAGGGTGTGGCCTTTAATGAAATTGGTGTAAACCTTGTAGACTAGGGTTCAAATCTAAAAAATAAACTTTAAAGTTTATTGCCGCAACAAGTAGCTGAGGGTGTGGCCTTTAATGAAATTGGTGGAAATCCTTTATGTTATAACTGCATATATAATTTAAACCCTTTTATAAACAAGCATTATATTAAAGAGAAAATTATTAAGATTTGTTATCATCTAGACAACATTCTCATATATCGTATATATAAAAACTGATGCTCGAATAATCTCCGATCTAATTTAGCAAAGCAAAAGCCAATAGCTTTGCTATAGCGACTACGTTCTAGCTTAAATTTAAGAAAATTATTTGTTTAAAAAAATTTCCTCCATACTCTTTAGCTTTAGGGAACTTTAAAGATAGGTTTATGTTCAACCACGCTAATGCACGCATTAATAGTTTTGGTATTTCTAATACCATGTTTGCTATGTAGTAGTTATACGTAGGATAATACCAAATATGTTGTCTAACTAATACTTGCATTTGTAATATATAAATTGAAAAACTATACCAAACAAAGAATTAGTCATACCAAAAGCTAATGCATGCATTATCTACTATATTGACTCCTACCAAACGACCCCGGAGCTCATGCAGAGGTATAAATAGTGGATAGCATGCTATACATACCCGTTCAAAAAATAATTAGATACTCTAAAATGCCAAACCTTATTGTTGTACTTTATGTAGTCTCCATTTTCATATGCACTTTGTGTATCTCTATTCGCAATTTTTTGTGGATAATATTCACTTCTATTATCACAAGCAAATGGAGTGCAAGAAATAAGAAATCAAATATGCCATTGCCCCCAGGTCCAAAACCATGGCCGATAATCGGCAGCCTTCCTCAAATTCTCCTAAATAGAAAGCCAACATCTCATGTGATACATAAACTAATGGAGGAAATGGACACTGAAATTGCCTGCATTCGTCTTGGTAATGTCCATGTCATTCCTGTCACTTCTCCCGAGCTTGCATGTGAGTTCTTAAGGAATCAAGACTCTATTTTCTCATCAAGACCTATTTGTGTGTCTGCGAACCTCGTTAGCAATGGATACTTGACTTCGGTGTTTCTACCTATATGTGATCAATGGACAAAAATGAGAAGAATTATTGCTTCTCATGTGCTCTCACCAACATCTTTTCAATGGCTTAGTCATAAAAGGGATGAAGACGCTGACCACCTTCTTCGATATGTTTACAATGAATGCAGCAACCAACAGGTAATCAACTTGAGGAAAGTGACAAGAAATTATTGTGGGAATGTTATTTGGAATATGATTTTCAGCAAGAGATTATTTGGAAAAGAAGTTGAGGAGCAAGTTAATGCACTCTTCACACTTCTTGAATACCTCCATTCTTTTGGTATCTCAGATTTCTTTCCATTTTTAAGTGTGTTTGATTTGGATGGTCACCAGAAAATTATCAAGAAAGCCTTTGCCATAGCAACAAAACACATTGATACTGAAATTGATAAGAGGATTCAGATTTGGAAGGATGGCACCAAAACTGTGGAAGAAGACATCCTTGATGTTCTTATAATGCTCAAGGATGACAATGGAAATCCGTTGATGAATGTTAAAGAGATTAAAGCACAAGTCCTTGTAAGTATACTTTCAATCCCCTAAACCATGCTAAAATGATATATTTATTTAAAATGGTCGCTGTTTTCTTCCTTAATATCACATTACAATGAATAATAAAATATTTACTTGGATTACACGGATGGATTTTCTGATTGAATCATAGTTCAGAACAATAAAAAAGACTACCAAATTTCAAGACAAATTAAAACATTTCCATTCCCTTCAACCCACCATATAAATAATTACTAACAAAAATATATAATCTATTAATGTTCACCTTGTGAAATGGTGCTGATATGTCTGACTTGTTACAAACGGTTAATATATAGGAAATCATGTTGGCAACAGTTGATAACCCCTCAAATGCAGTTGAATGGACACTTGCAGAAATGTTGAACCAACCACAATTGATGCAAAGAGTCATAGAAGAACTCAACACTGTTGTTGGGAGCAATAGATTAGTTCAAGAATCAGACTTGGTACGGCTAAATTATGTCAAAGCTTGCATAAAAGAGGCCTTTCGTCTCCACCCAATGTTGCATTTTAATGTTCCTCATGTCTCTATTTCTGATACTATTATTGCTGAAAAATACTTCATCCCTAAAGGGAGTATAGTGCTATTAAGTCGTCTAGGACTTGGTCGGAATCCTAGAGTTTGGGAGGAGCCGATGAAGTTTAAACCTGAGCGCCATCTAAAGGAAAATAATGGCGAAGTAGTTCTCAATGATTCAGAGTTACGCTTGTTATCATTTAGTACTGGACGACGAGGGTGCCCTGGTGGGAAACTTGGTTCTACCATTACTACCATGTTACTTGCTAGGCTTCTTCACGGATTTACTTGGAGTTTACCACCAAATTCACCACGCAATGACTTAATTGAGTCGTCGAAGAGTGATCTCTTTTGTACATTGCCACTTCTTGCTCAAGCAAAACCAAGAGTAGTTGAGACAATGTATCCTTTACACAAAAATTTTAAATCTTATTCCGGTTGTTGTGTAGGGGGTAATCAAATTTCTTCAAACTAGTCTCTATTTCATGTGCCTCGCACGTGAGCCCTAATAATTATTGCAACATTTATATTTAAATATAATAAATTTTAATACAATAAATAATTTAGCACATTTATCCTATATATTATACAAGCACTTGTAATTGTTTGGATGATATTGCGAGAAAACCTTGGTGAGGTAAGTGTATTATTTAAGCAATATGATAGAGATATAATATAGAAAATAAAAATTTTGAATATTTTTCTTTTGGAAAGACGGTAAATTTGAATGAAGAATTGACTTAAAAGGGGAGGGTGCGATAAAAACAGAAGGCAACAAAAATGCACTATGTAGGCAAAAGGGCTTGCGAGAAAACCTTGGTGAGGTAAGTGTACGGTTAGCCACAAATAATATATGTATTTACTTTTAACTTACTATTTAAAATAACTTTAGTCTATAGTCATTGCGTTAATAAACTTTAACAAACCGGATGAAAATACCCTTCTAATTATGTCCTTTAACTTTTGAACTTAACTTCAGGACATCTGGATTACTTGTCCTTAACTTTTGAACTTATAACTTTAAGATCAGGACTACATCTCCTTAACTTTTGAACATGGAACTCTAAGTTCAGGGCTTCTGTCACGACCCCAAATCCGGTCGTGATGGTGCCCAGCACATTGCTAGGCTAGCCTGACCAATTAACAACAATCACGGAGCCACAAGCTCACTTTATCCAATTTAAGCATAACGGAATAATTTAACAGTGATAGATATATTAAAAAGAGGGAACCAAGTCCCAACACGTGCCAACTCCCATAGACCAAAGGGTCAAGAGTCATGAGCCTCTACGGAGTATACAAAGTGTAAATAGCAAATATAACTGTACACAAGTGTGGGGTGGTCGGAACAAAAATATAGACAAAGCCGGAGAATCGGGTCCTGCGAACGCCGGCGGCTACCTCGATTGTCCAAAAGCACTCCCGAGCAACAATAGAATCGCTCTCTGTGATGTACCTGAATCCGCACACAAGGTGCAGGAGTCGAGTGTGAGTACTTCCAACTCAAGGAGTAATAAAAGTAAATAATGCTGAAGGGAAGAAAACCACGATAGGCATTATCTCATGCTACACAATACAGAACTATCTTTTTATTCCTTTCCGAGCATATGTGAGTAGATTATTAAAAATCTCAATTTTTAGCTACTTTCTTTCATAATAATATACCAATACCTGGATACAATCTCAAGTAGTGCAAGTCCGCACTCAAATCGGACGCCTGCAAGCTACCTCAGTCTCTGTCACGACCCTAGTTCACCAATTGTGAACATGTCGTGATGGCACCCAATCCCCACGACTAGGTAAGCCTAACACGTTGCGAAATCTATAAGTTATAAATACTTAAATAGAAACAACGGAAAATAACATAAAAGATATGTAATCCGTGTCGCTTGGCACATATATCCGTCACACAATAAGTAAACACTACCAAGATCCGGAACCCCACGGTAACACAGACTAAAAGAGAAATACAACCGTGGCTCTATGTGTAAAGAGTATCTAACAACGAAATGAAGAAAAATGTCAACTAGTAATACTAGAATAGAAGGGAAGCCTCCGGATCCGCGGACGTGGCAGATCATACCTCGAAGTCTCCCAGAAAGCTGCGGAATCACCTAGTACGAGCCTGCTCTGATGTACCTGGATCTGCACAACAAAAGTGTGCAGAAGAGTAGCATGAGTACACCACGGCGGTACTCAGTAAGTGCCAAGCCTAACCTCGATGGAGTAGTGACGAGGAAGGTCAGGGCCCTACTGAGAAACAATAATAATATAATGATAACAAAATAAACAGTTTAACAGATAATAACAATAATTTCCGAAATAACAACATTACGATGTTTACTGAAACTGTCTACAATCAAGCTAATAACAAGTAACCAACTCAAATAAACGAATCCAGGATCCGTGGGAATTGAACCCACAGTCCCATTCTCAGTACCTCTGGGTCTCCGGGAATCGAACCCGCAGCCCATGTCTCAATAATATCTCAATAACTCGGGATCTCCGGGAATCGAACCCGCAGTCCCTACCAATAATCTCAGGATCTCGGGAATCGAACCCGTAGACCATATTTCAATAAATCTCAGGATCTCGGGAATCGAACCTGTAGTCCACATTTCAATAATCTCAGGATCTCGGGAATCGAACCCGTAGTCCACATTTCAATAATCTCGGGATCTCGGGAATCGAACCCGTAGTCCATATTTCAATAATCTCGGGATCTCGGGAATCGAACCCGTAGTCCACATTTCAATAATCTCGGGATCTCGGGAATCGAACCCGTAGTCCACATTTCAATAATCTCGGGATCTCGGGAATCGAACCCGTAGTCCACATTTCAATAATCTCAGGATCTCGGGAATCGAACCCGTAGTCCATAACCACAGCAAGTAAAGGAATACACAAAGAGAAGTATAATATGCCTAATGATAACTTCGCCGATGAACAGCGCCAGCGATTACCAAGAAAACTCAAGTAAGTCAATTAAGCAACTGGACAGTTAGATTCTATCAAATCATGCTTTTATAACTACTACCGGGTAGGAATATCGAATTTAACATCTAAAAACAGTAATATCACTCATTGAACATTTTGAGTAAAGTATGTGTTCAACAACCAGCGCATGTACACGCCCGTCACCTCGCGTACAAGGCATTTAAAGTATCACAATAATATCCTAGGGGTGAAAATCCCCCACACGAAGTTAGACAAGCCACTTACCTCGACTCCGGTACAAAACCGCTATGAAACAACTCTCTTGCCGCGAATGTCGGCCTCCACACGTAGAATCTGATCAAATACAGTAGAAACACAACAAATTAGGCCAATGGGACTACACCCAATCAATACAACTCAATTTACATCAAAATTCCCAAAGTTGTCAAAACCCGACTTTCGGTACGCTTATCGAAAAATCACGAAAGTCACATATTCGGAACCCTCATCTCAATACGAGTCTAAGCATATCAATTTTACCAAATTCGGACTCCATTTGCCCATTCAAAACCTTGATTTTCTAAAGTTCAAGCCTAGGGCTAAATCCTCCATAAATTACCCCAAATTCCTCCATTTTCATAATATAATTGCATAATATTATCAATACTAATCATAGTTTAAGTCCATAGTTGATTACCTGATGATTTCCCTTGAATTTCTCTTCAAAATCGCCCAAATCGCCTCTAAAGCCGAGACCCAAAATGTGTGAAATGTTATGAAATTTTTCTAACTTCTGATACACTTACTTACAGCGATTTTCGCTTCTGCGGAATATTTTCCGCTCCTACGAGCCCGTATCCGCGACCAAAGGGTCGCTTCAGCGGTTCCAGGCCTGGCCGGCCATTTCCGCTTCTGCGAGCAAAAGGGCCGCTTAAGCGCACCCGCTTCTGCGGAAACATCCGCCTCTGCGTACCATTGTCCGCTTCTGCGGTCCCGCCCAAGCGGTCAAATGTCCGCTTCTGCGGACCATGCCCATTTTCTTCCCCTTCGCTCTGCGATCACCGGCTCGCACCGGCGATGCCGCTTCGGCGGAATGACTTCCGCTTCGCGCAACCAGCCGCTCCTGCGCACCTCGTCCGCTCGCGGACACGCTCCTGCGTCCAAAATTCCGCAGGAGCGGAAACAACAGAAGCAGGATCCCAACCTGCAATTTTTCCACAATTTTTCTCCCGTTTAACCATCCGAAAACACCCCGAGGCCCCCGGGACCTCATCCAAACATACCAACACATCTTAATACCTTATTCGAACTTGCTCAAATCCTCAAAACACGTCTAACAACATCAAAACCCATAATTCACATCGAATTCAAGCCTAAATTTCTTAAAACTTTCCGAATTGCACATTCGATCTAAAACCCGACCAAACGACGTCCGAATGACCTGAAAATTTGCGGACATATCCAAAATCACATAACGAAGCTACGGAAATTGTCGGAATTCCATTCCGACCCCCGGATCAAAATCTCACCTATCATTCGGATTCGCCAAAATTTCAACCTTCGGCATTTCAAGCCTAATTGAGCTACGGACCTCCAAAATACATTCCAAACGCGCTCCCAACCCCGAAATCACCTAACGGAGCTAATGAAACCATCGGATTTCCGTTCCGAGATCGTCTTAACACTGTTCCGGCTACGGGCCATTTTCTAGCTTCAAAGCTCTTATTTAGGGACTAAGTGTCCCAAAATGCTCAAATTTTCAGAACCGACTCTCCCGGCAAACCACAATAGTAGAAATGAACTTAGGGGAATAGTTAAATTAGGGATTGGGGCGTAATTTTCTAAAACGACCGGTCGGGTCGTTACATCTTCCCACACTTAAAGATTCGTTCGTCCTCGAACGAGCATAGAAAACATACATGGAGTAGTGAAAAGATGAGGGTACTGGCTGCGCATATCCTGCTCGGTCTCCCAAGTCGCCTCCTCGACCGGCTGGCCCCGCCACTGAACCTTTACCGAAACGATGTTCTTTGACCTTAGCTTTCTGACTTGCCTGTCTAGAATGGCTACTGGCTCCTCAACATAAGACAGATCTTTGTCTAGCTGAACCGATGTGAAATCCAACACGTGCGACGGGTCACCATGGTATCTCCGGAGCATGGAGACATGAAATACGGGGTGAACTCCGACTAGGCTGGGAGGTAAGGCCAACTCATAAGCAACCTCCCCAACACGCCTCAAAATCTCAAAAGGGCCAATAAATCTAGGACTCAGCTTCCCTTTCTTCCCAAACCTCATAACGCCCTTCATGGGCGAGACTCGAAGCAGAACCCGCTCGCCAACCATAAAAGCCACATCGCGAACCTTCTTGTCCGCATAACTCTTCTGTCTAGACTGGGCCGCACGAAGTCTGTCCTGAATCACCTTGACCTTGTCCATAGCCTCCTGAACCATATCAGTACCTAGTAACCTGGCCTCGCCCGGCTCAAACCAACCCACGAGAGACCTGCACCTCCTACCATATAGGGCCTCGTACGGTGCCATCTGAATACTAGACTGGTAGCTGTTGTTATAAGCAAACTCCGCCAGTGGCGAGAAGTGATCCCATGAACCTCCAAACTCAATCACGCACGCACGGAGCATATCCTCCAAAATCTGAATAGTGCGCTCGGACTGCCCATCAGTCTGGGGGTGAAATGCTGTGCTCAGCTCCACCCGAGTACCTAACTCCTGCTGTACAGCTCTCCAGAACCGTGAAGTGAACTGAGTGCCTCTATCTGAAATGATGGAAACTGGAATACCATGCAGCCGAACTATCTCCTTGATATAGATCTCCGCCAGTCGCTCCGATGAATAAGTAGTGCTCACCGGTATAAAATGGGCGGACTTGGTCAGCCGATCCACAATAACCCAAATAGAATCAAACTTCCTAATAGTTCGTGGAAGCCCAGATACAAAGTCCATGGTGATGCGCTCCCATTTCCACTCTGGGAATCTCAATCTGCTGCATCAATCCACCCGGACGCTGATGCTCATACTTCACCTGCTGGCAGTTGAGGCATCTAGAAACATAATCAACTATATCCTTCTTCATCCGCCTCCACCAGTAATGCTGTTTCAAGTCCTGATACATCTTCGCGGCACCCGGATGGATGGAATACCGCGAACTATGGGCCTCTGCTAGAATCAGCTCTCGAAGATCATCTACATTGGGCACACAGATACGCCCTGCATCCTCATGACTCCATCATCCCCGATGGTAACATCTCGAGCATCACCACGCCGAACTCTATCCTGAAGGACAAGCAAATGAGGGTCGTCGAACTGACGCTCCCTGATGCGATCAAATAGAAAAGACCGAGAAACCACACAGGCCAGAACCTGGCTGGCTCCCAAAGATCCAGTCTAACAAACTGCCCGGCTAAAGCCTGAACATCCGTCGCCATAGGCCTCTCCGAAGCTGGTAGATATGCGAAACTCCCCAAACTCTCCGCCCGGCGACTCAAGTCATCGGCAACTACATTTGCCTTGCCCGGATGATAGAGAATAGTAATATTATAGTCCTTCAACAGCTCCAACCTTCTCCTCTGACGCATGTTCAGGTCCTTCTGCTTAAGCAAGTGCTGCAAGCTCCGATGATCGATGTAGATCTCACAAGGAACACCATACAAGTAATGACGCCAAATCTTCAAGGCGTGAACAATGGCGGCTAGCTCCAAATCATGAACAGGGTAATTCTTCTCATGCACCTTCAGTTGTCTCGACGCGTAGGCAATCACCCTACCGTCCTGCATCAATACCGCACCGAGTCCAACTCGTGAGGCATCACAATATACGGTATAGGACCCCAAACCTGTAGGCAACATCAATATAGGGGCCGAAGTCAACGCTGTCTTGAGCTTCTGAAAGCTCGCCTCACACTCGTCTGTCCACCGAAAAGGGGCACCCTTTTGGGTCAATCTAGTCATAGGTGCTGCAATCGAAGAGAACCCCTCTGCGAAACGACGGTAATAGCCCGCCAAACCAAGGAAACTGCGATTCTCAGTAGCGGAGGAGGGTCTGGGCCAACTCTGCACGGCCTCCACCTTCCTCGGATCTACTCGAATACCATCGCTCGATACCACGTGGCCCAAAAATGCCACTGAACTCAACCAGAATTCACATTTAGAGAACTTGGCATAAAGCTGCTTCTCCCTCAGGATCTGAAGCACTATTCTCAAATGCTGCTCGTGCTCTTTCCGGCTCCGAGAATATACTAGAATATCATCAATGAAGACAATCACGAACGAGTCCAGATAAGGCCTGAACACACTGTGCATCAAATGCATAAAGGCTGCTGGGGCATTAGTCAGCCCAAAAGACATCACGAGGAACTCGTAGTGACCATACCGAGTCCTGAAGGCAGTCTTCGGGATATCTGGCTCCCGAATCTTTAGCTGGTGATACCCGGAGCGCAAATCAATCTTAGAAAACACATGTGCGCCCTGTAGCTGGTCAAATAAATCATCAATACGGGGCAAAGGATACCGGTTCTTCACTGTAACCTTGTTCAGCCGACGATAGTCAATACACATACGCATAGAACCGTCCTTTTTCTTCACAAACAATACAGGAGCACCCCAAGGCGAAACACTGGGTCGAATAAAACCCTTGCCCAATAACTCCTGTAATTGATCCTTCAACTCCTTTAACTCGGGAGGAGCCATACGGTACGGTGGAATAGAAATGGGCTGAGTACCTGGCAACAAGTCAATAGCAAAGTCAATATCTCTGTCGGGCGGCATGCCGGGAGATCAGCTGGAAATACATCAGCAAAGTCACGTACCACAAGAACAGAATCAATAGAGGGAGTGTCAATACTGACGTCCCGCACATAGGCTAGATAAGCAGCACACCCCTTCTCAACCATACGCTGAGCTTTGAGAAAAGAAATAACACGGCTGGGGTTGTGATCTCGACTACCACTCCACTCAATACGTGGAATGCCTAACATAGCCAGCGTCATGATCTTGGCGTGACAATCAAGAATAGCATAATGGGGCGACAACCAGTCCATGCCCGAAATTATATCAAAATCGACCATCCCGAGCAACAATAGATCCGCTCTAGTCTCAAAATCACAAATGGTAACCAAACACGACCGATATACACGGTCCACGACCAAAGAATCACCCACCGGAGTGGAAACATAAATGGGGGCACTCAAAGAATCCCGAGGCACACCCAGATGAGAAGCAAAGTAAGAAGACACATATGAAAAAGTGGAACCAGGGTCGAATAGAACCGATGCCTCCCTGTGACTAACCAGAATAATACCTGTGATAACAGAGTCAGATGCAACAGCCGCAGCGCGATCAGGAATAGCATAGAATCTGGCATGTCCCCCCTCTCGAGGGCGGCCTCTGGAACTCTGACCCCCGCCCCTGGCTGGCTGGGCAGGTGGAGTGGCGGCTGGGGCTGGAATGATAGCCTGCTGGCCCTGAGAACCACGCGGATGCTGTGATGACTGATGAGGGGCTCCTCTCCTGCGCCTGGGGCACTCCCTAACCAGGTGGATCCCCGCACTCAAAACAAGCTCTGGGAGGACGCGGTGGGTGTGACTGACCGGCCTCACCCCCACTAGTCTGACCCCTGGAAGGACCCCGCGCAGGAGGTGCACTGGAAACTGGGGGAGCATAATAAGGCTCCTGAGGTGCTGGAAGACCTGGAGTACTACCGGCTGCGGGCAATGCCGAGTGAACTGGTCGACCGGAATAACCCCCGCCAAAACGACCGGCTGATGAAGTGCGGGCACCAGAGAAATGGCCCGACTCACGAGACCTCTTGGCCTCTCTCTCTCTCCGCTCTCTAGGGAGCATACTCTCGATCCTCTTGGCAATGCTAAGTGCCTGCTGATAAGATATATCTGTCTCAAGCTCTCTGGCCATGCTGGATCGGATAGGCGGAACAAGGCCCTCAATAAATCTCCGCACTCGCTCCCGAACCGTGGCTACCAAAGCCGGTGCATGCTTGGCTAGGCGGGTGAAACTGATAGCATACTCCGATACTGACATGGAGCCCCGTCGCAACCGCTCAAACTCCGAGCGCCAAGAATCCCTAAGGCTCTGTGGAACAAACTCCCTCAAAAACGGATCTGAAAACTGCGTCCAAGTCAATGAAGCAGACTCCTCTGGACTATCCAACTCGTACGTGCGCCACCAATCATAAGCGGCCCCACGAAACCGAAAAGCGGTGAAGGAAACCCCGCTGGTCTCCACAATCCCCATAGTGCGAAGAATACGATGACACTCCTCCGGAAAACCCAATGCATCATGCGAAGCCAAACCAGCTAAACAACGGAGGGTCATATTCTCGAACTCTCTCCAATCTCTGCTGCTCGTCCTCGAGAGCGGTCGGGTCCACCTCCGGACTGTGCTGGGGCAGGAGGAGGCATAACCAAAACATCCGGAACACCGCCCCGCCGGCACACGCCTGCTGCGGTGTAGCGGCCGCGGGAGTGCGGGCCCCTCTCCCGACACGAGATGTGGGCTGCGACAAGAGGAAGCCGATCTGCGCAGGCTAAAGTGGTATACATACTCGTGAGCCGAGCCGGGGTCTCCGCGTAGTGTCGGAGTAGTAGCGAGCTGTAGTCGGTGTGCCGGTGCTCGCGCTCCAACCCGGTCTACCGGTGGCACCTCGGCGGCGGCGCGCGAGGGTCGCTGTGGCTACACCTCCGGCGCGTCCTCGTCCTCTACCTCGGCCCGGCCTCTGACGGCAGCAACAGGGGGCGCGGGTACCCGATCATCGCGGTTAGCTCGTGTCCTCACCATCTGTGAGAGAATAGAAAGCAATAGTTTAGATTTTTGATGCCAAAAATGTCGCACGACAAGGAATCCAAAAGAAATGAAGAGTTTCCTAAATAGTTACATAGCCCCTCGTAGATAAATACAGAACGTCTCCGTATCGATCAGCGAGACTCTAAGTAACCGGTCTGTGTCCCGTGACTCCTATGAACCTAGAGCTCCGATACCAACTTGTCACGACCCTAGTTCACCAATTGTGAACATGTCGTGATGGCACCCAGTCCCCACGACTAGGTAAGCCTAACACGTTGCGGAATCTATAAGTTATAAATACTTAAATAAGAAACAACGGAAAATAACATAAAAGATATGTAATCCGTGCCGCTTGGCACATACATCCGTCACACAATAAATAAAACACTACCAAGATCCGGAACCCCACGGTAACACGGACTAAAAGAGAAATACAACTGTGGCTCTATGTGTAAAGAGTATCTAACAACGAAATGAAGAAAAATGTCAACTAGTAATACTAGAATAGAAGGGAAGCCTCCGGATCCGCGGACGTGGCAGATCATACCTCGAAGTCTCCCAGAAAGCTGCAGAATCACCTAGTACGAGCCTGCTCTGATGTACCTGGATCCGCACAACAAAAGTGTGCAGAAGAGTAGCATGAGTACACCACGGCGGTACTCAGTAAGTGCCAAGCCTAACCTCGATGGAGTAGTGACGAGGAAGGTCGGGGCCCTACTGAGAAACAATAATAATATGATGATAACAAAATAAACAGTTTAAGAGATAATAACAATAATTTCCGAAATAACAACATTATGATGTTTACTGAAACTGTCTACAATCAAGCTCAAACAGAAAGACCTTAATTTGAGACAGCGGAGATGGCTTGAGTTGCTGAAGGATTATGACATTACTATATTATATCATCCGGGAAGGCCAATGTGGTGGCCGATGCTTTGAGCCGGAAGGCGGTCGGTATGGGGAGCTTGGCATATATTCCAGCCTGAGGAGAGATCATTCGCTTGCGATGTTCAGGTGCTAGCCAATCGGCTAGTGAGGTTAGATATTTCGAGCCCGATCGGGTATTGGCTTGTGTTGTATCTCGGTCATCTACTATATGATCGTATTCGTGAGCGCCGATGATGATGATCCACATTTGGCTGTCCTTGGGACGAGTTCAACATGATGATGCTAGAGATGTCACCACCGATAGTGACGGCGTATTGAGGATGCAGGGCCGGATATGTGTGCCCAATGTTGATGGCCTTCGTGAGTTGATTCCGGAGGAGGCCCATAGCTCGCGGTATTCTATCCATCTAGGAGCCGCGAAGATGTATCAAGATTTGAAACAACACTATTGGTGGAGAAAGATGAAAATGGACATTGTCAGACATGTAGCACGGTGCCTCAA